>JZLH01S0125849.1:10626-25757 GCA_001188425.1 Eucidaris tribuloides
TAGAGTAGTATCAGCCCAAGGTGAGGACTACCCCCAATCATGTCATTTACCTTTAACATCACATAAGATAGCAACATACTGCATAATCTTGTATTTCTGTGCTCTAGACAGATAGAACAAGACTGCATGTAGGCCTACCTTGTTTTACTGATTACCACACATGCCCATCAGCAACTAGTCTGTCTTCCAGATGCAAGAACTTATCCTATTTCCTAGAGAAATTAGGCCTACTATCAGTTGACTGTCTTGAACTAAGACTAGTTTTCTGAGGTACATTTCTTACAATTCATGCAACTGCGTTGCATATAGTTCGGGTGCTTTGCACCCGCACTGCTACTCGGAGGGAGAAAAAGTCACATGGTCTGGAACCGAGACTAATCAGCAACCAAACATTCAGGAAATCACACCCCATTAAGATCAGGAAGTTTCTTGGCAAGTGCAAGTTTCCAAGTTTCATAAAAAAACTTAACATTGCAAAATTTTAATACACTGTCACAGTGTCACAACATAGCTTGCCAGAATTTGCATAAAATGGGAGTTGGTAGGCCTACATGTACATCTTCTATTGATTGGTATTTTGATTGGGTTGTTGTGAAGGTTTCAAAGAAAAACGGTTTATGCTTTCCCAAGTCAATTGCATGCAAATCAGTTTCAATCCCTAAACCAAATAATGTTTAGGTCAACAGTATTCATGAACAGCTTACCACAGGATTGGTACTCTAGGGTGGGGTATGGGGTAACAGGTGGATGTGTGTGTGTGTGTGTGTGTGTGTGTGTGTGTGTGTGTGTGTGTGTGTGTGTGTGTGTGTGTGTGTGTGTGTGTGTGTGTGTGTGTGTGTGTGTGTGTGTGTGTGTGTGTGTGTGTGTGTGTGTGTGTGTGTGTGTGTGTGTGTGTGTGTGTGTGTGTGTGTGTGTGTGTGTGTGTGTGTGTGTGTGTGTGTGTGTGTGTTCGGGGGGGGGAGGGTATCAGGCTTACACACCTTGGATGTAGTCTTTCCTCCAGACTGCAGGGTCATTGACAGAGTCTTAATTCACTTGGTTTCAGCAGGACTTGACTAGTAGTTTATTCTGCAGATGTTTTTCTTACTGGTTTACCAGTTTTAATTATCCTGGAAATGCTCTCCCCCATTTCTCTCCATTTACGTGTATAGAAGAAACAGAAAACACTTTTAAAGATGGAAATGTGTTTATCTCAAAATGAAAGTGAGATGCATATAGCTTTCAAACTTTAAAGTATCCTACCCCCCCCCCCAAAAAAAAAGAAAAAAGAAAAAAAAAGAAATAAAAATAAATAAATACAAATAAAAAATAAAATGAATAAAAAAATTTTTAAAATTGTTCTATAATCTTTGGTTGGTAATGGCAAATTTAGCATTTTTTGAATTTACTCAGTACATGTAGGTCTAATTCTTTTTTTTATTGGCATTTTTGATTTTTTGAAAGTAGTCTAAAACATGTTTTCTGTATATTTGTGATTTCATACATAAACATGTAAGTACAGTACAGGGTATTTTTCCATGGTAATTTTCCAGTAACACAGACTGACAGATATTGCTGTAATAGGCGTACTACATGCACATGTACATGTACGTACATTTATATTTATACACATAGATTTATCATATCGGCCTATACCAGATGTTCACTAAATCCTAGCAGTAGTTTGTGGTGAAACACATGTGCCGCATTGTAACTAGACTGGAGACTGGAGACTTTGGTTTGTATTTACCTAGTTATGCGTGGTCACAGGTGTTAGGCGGATGAGACCATACCACATGTTGTCCCTGTTTGCATAAAGACCATCCCTCCACTTTACGCTTTACGGTACTTGTCCCTTGTATTTGTTTGCTAAAATTATTTCAGGCTAAATGTAGTGGACAACAAACTATAGTACTACAAGGTGAGGTCAAATTGATTACAATTGGTAGAGTTTCATCATTCATGGTGGTTTGTTGTGTTTTTGTTTCCATTCTTTATATATCACCTTGATCTATTACAGTGTTTTTAGTAGATGTGCATACAGTTGTGGGGGGGGGGGAATAACAGAACAGTGCACTCTTGTTATAAAGAACACTGATAACAGAATCTTGTAATAACAAAGTAATTTTTCTGGTCCATTGTGTCAAAATTTCTTTATATTGTTTATGCAACTGCACCATTATAACTAAATCTTGTTGTAGTATAACAAAATTATTTTTCCAGTCCCAAGCGGTTTGTTAGTGAGAGCCAACTGTACTGAAAAATGAAGAAATGCGTTTTGGAGAGATTTACCGCCAAAAGTATGGAATTTGATGCCTACCATTTAGTGGCGCAAATCCATTTTGAAATGTGAGGGGGACATCACATGCTCCGCGGCCAAATCCCAGGTCCAAATTTTTTTCCGGTCACGCCAGTTGTTCAGCGACGAAAATTTGTTCTCCAGATCACAGGTCCAAAATTTTTCCAGGTCACACCAGCCGCCGAAAAATTGCTGAGCGCCGACCAAAACCCTTTCTGGACCCGCCACAATTTTTTTTTACTACTAAAACCACCATCACAGACTCTAGCTTTATGTAAATTCGGGGAGGGGGTGGGACATTTGATATTGTGTCCCCCACCTTCAAATTCGTGGGGGGGGGGGGGTCGATGTCCCCCTGTCCACCCGTGGATTTGTGCCCCTGCTACCATTAATCCTGTATTAAAGGGGTACATACATGTACCATGTAGGGGCCTATACAGTAGCTGCATTCCTCCACATACATGTATTTCACAATGATACCAAAATAGAGTCTATTTTAGGCTTCTGGTGTGAAAATGACGTGATCAAGCATTTCCTCCTCATTAAGCAATTAGAAACTGCTGTGACAGACATATTCCTTGTGTACAGTGTTTTCTGTGGGCCTAATGCTTATCATGGTTTTACGTACTGTATATGGCAGTAACATGAATTAAAAATACTTCAACCAAATAGGCTAATATTAATTCAATGCAGGGAAAATATTGTGCAGTACAGTTACAGTAACTTGCGCTTGTTTCTCCTCAACTTATAAAAAGTAAATACATTCAAAACAAACCCTTCCAGCTCTAATGTACAGTACATACATGTACACTGTATACATGTGTACATGTACAATGTACTGTCGTTACTGGCCAGTGTTGGTTTTATGTAGTTCTTGAGGCAATCTTGACTTCTCCTAATCATTTAAAGTGATAGGCTAACATTGTGGAGCTTCAATTTCAAAAATTGTCAAACTTTGATATCTGAGCTACATAGTAGTGTTCAAATGGACAAATAAACACCCTAGAATACAAAAGTTTGGAAAGTTACACTGCCAATGGCAAGTTATACATGAATAAACAATAAAATTGGGGGCGAGTTTTATTAAATTAGGTGTACACACAATAAGTCTTTGGGAGGAAATGGGCAAGTGAATCTGGTCAACTTACGATTTTCACTTTTTTAAAGCACTAAATAATCATTTTGAAATACAATTTTTTCAGGGCTTCATTTTTAGACCTCATCAAAGACACTGGTAGCATGGGGAATCATGCGGCTCATTTTTTTTTTAACTGTGGTAAATGTTAGCCAATACCTTTAAATTGATACATTTACACTCGTCCGCCAGTCTAGATTTGTGAAAACTAACACCTCTAAGATCCTACATGAACATGATGACATTACATTGTACATTACATGTACATGTACACACACAAAAAAAAATCACAGCAGTAACATTTAACAGAAAACTTGATTCTAATTAACATTCTGTACTGAATTGAGGACTGCCTCAAAACTTGGGATTGATATGTTGACTGTTTTGGGGCAGATATACCAGTTGGACCTGTTTTACCGATATAGCATGGAGGCTTTGATTACATACATGTACATACATGAGTACATGTACATACTGTGTTTGTGTTATTAGATGTATCACAGATAATACACTTTGTAAAATTATGTGACTCCCTGAATAGGTTTTCTAGTTAGCTCGAAATGTCAGTTATACAACATCCGGCGATACATGTAACTCCCACACAATGTTGATCTAGACAGAGACGTCTGTAGTATACTATCTAACTTCCTATCATTAAAGCAATGACCCAGACTTGACATAGACAGGAAGAGATATCTTCCCCCCCCCATTCCCCCACCCCCTTCCCCCACCCCATCCTCAACCAGCATTTTGTGCTCAGATTTAGAAGCCTGCACTATCTACTATTTGTGACACTCTCTGTCAATGGGGAATACTGCATTTTGTACAAGGACATTGAACATGCTCCCCCCCCCCCCAACATGTGTGTAGACTCATTTTACAGTTATTTTGTTGTTGTTGAAATTACCTTTAAAATTTATAAATTGAATTGAGTGTACTCATTGGCACAAAGCATGTCCAAAGTCATCCTAATATATAGTTAATCTTTTTAGATTTTAAAACTTGAAGTGGTTGTATGTGTGTATAATTTCTTTGCGTGTGTTTGTGAGTGTACATGTCTGTTTGTGTCCGTGTGTGTCTGTGTGTGCATGTGCTACACCAATCCATCAAATTTTGACGATTCAGTTTCATAAACTTGGTTCACCCTGTGTGTAATGTGTCGTCATTGTTGCTGCACTGTTTATAGAAAGTTTGTGTGCCGACTTTTTTGTCACTGATGGATTGGAACTTTCAAGTGTGATTTGGATTTGGTCCAGAATACATGTCGCGTGTGGACACTGCAAATACATGTAGTAGACGTGATTGCACTTGAAATTATTTTCCTCTGATGCTATGTCACATCCGAGAAATACATGTTCACCTTCATGTTTTGTAGAGCTGAATTCGGTTCATCCTGTTATGGAATCTAAAGGAAAATTCCAGTCGCACAGCAAAATGTTTATTTTTGAATGAATGTTGGAAAAAATTAGAGTAGTAGAGTGATGAAAATTTGAGTAAAATCAGACAAATGATGTAGAAAAATCAATTAAATAGATCAGTGAATATTTGGAAAATCGGGCAGATATTTTGAACAAAAATATAGATCATTTCAAATTATGACACTTACTGTGAGCATTCCGTAATTTGTTTTACGTACAGTGTATGTAAAAATGTCAATAATTTTACATTATTTTATTGAATATTTATAAATTAAATTGTCTTGAATAGGTTAATTTGAAATGGCACAGTGGTAGCAACTAGCAGGTTATTGTAATGTCAATCAAATGTTACAATCTACCGTGACCACCACTTTCTCAATGGTCGTTGTTTTGTGTTTTCCAGCCCATTGCGGACCAACTTGGCGGCATCTCGTCCAGCTACTACGAGTATGACTACCTGTTTGACGATGACCCTCTCCTGTCGGATAAGATGGTATCAGGTGAACCCATGTCCCCCGCCCAACCCCACATCACCTCGGAGCATAGCTACTCTCTGACCAGTGAACCCAGCTCTCCCATCATGAAGGACATCAAACAGGAAGGTGAGTGAATATTGGAATACATGTATATTAGATGGCTAGTACAGTTACGAAGATGTGATTGGTCCCCAACTCGTCACATGATACGGTTTGCTAGGATCGCAAATGTTATATTTTCACAGCTCGTTATATTTCCCAACTGGTGAAATGAATATATTTTTTGAATGTCGAGCGCCCTCGTACGGTTCAACACGACCCATGTGTGTGTGTTGGCTATGGAGAAAACTTCACCGTGCGACGCAAACAGCTGAAAGTGCCTTTTCCCCTTAAAAATTGATATAATTAGTCAAACTGATATTTATCTTCCATATGGAAATAGAGAAAATGTAACTGTCTTTCAGATTCATACAATTTTACTGGCAGGCAGGAATGATTTGGTGTCATTTTTTAAAATCTGTCCATGATTTTTGGCCATCGGCTTAACTTTCAGCCAACACTGTGAGACATGCGTGACGTCACTATGTGTTGTGCAATCGTTAGTGCAATCGGTATCGTCTGCTAAACTGAGCTCAGTGACGATTTTCTTTCCTCAACGTCGACACTGAACTTAAAATCACCCACTATAAACGTAATCAAGGCCATCTAATGTAATATAACAGATATTAACTGGTAGGCGGTGTAATGTACCAATCTTTGGACCGTCAGGGAGTTATATTTTCCCTCGTGATCATATTTTCCCTCAGCGCTGCGTGCTTCGGGAAAATATAACTCCCTGACGCTCCAAAGAATGTTATATTACACCCCGTACTAGTCAATATCTGTATAATGATCCATCTGTCTTTGATCGTGATATCCTTTGTACTCCAATAGCTGTATAGCCACATTGAAAGTGCCCCTTCTTTCAATGGCCACGTTAATCTCATTCAACTGTTTCACTGTTGATTTATCGGTAATGGCACAGTTAATACATTTTACATCACTATGCAAAAATCAAACCCAGTTCCAAATGTCTGCCATAACCTGTGGAACATGTTGACCATTATTTGGACTTTTAAATGTTAGTGCCTGGTGCTTATTTTGTTTGACCTTGATGCTGTTGATGGCTCAAGAAGGTGTGCCCTTTTCCTGAACTTGCCCTTTAGAAAATGACCTTGCCCTTAAGAAAATGACCTTGCCCCTTCCAATAGACCGCTTTGGTAATGTATGCAAATTTTATATTGAAAATGTATTCATAGAAATAAATGAAGAAATAGCTCATCACTAGGCCGCGGAAGAAAAATATTCATAAATTTGAATACATTACGGTAGCAGTTTGTTCTTATTTCTTGCCATTCTTTCGGTTAAAACAGATGACCTGGACAGCAACTTTGATCACGATGGGCTCGACGACATGCTTCCCGTGTCACCGGAGAACGACCACTGCCGTCCCCTTACTGCCACCGACCATCAAGGCGCTACCATGGCAACACGATACATCCTGAGCACCAACTCGGGTACCGACATGATGACCGACTCTGGACCTCTCATGACCACGGCCTGCACCACGGCTCTCAACAGAGTGGGCCGTGGAATCGGAAACCTGGACCTGGCTACCCCGACCCTGTCAACCACGACTCTGCAGCAGAAACAAGACGGACCCAAGATCAAACTGGAATTGGTCACCACGATGTTGGCTGTGGACAATGGTAAGCAGCAGTTTAGAGAGTTACAGCCCGATAGACTGAGGTCCTGATAGACCAAGGGTCTAATAGATGAAGTGTTCGATAGACCGAGGGCCCGATAGATAAAGGGTTCGATAGACCAAGGGTCCGGTAATCCGAAGGTCTGATAGAGGGTCTGATAGATGGAGGGTCTGATACATGTAGATGTAGGGTCTGATAAACCTTGGGTCTGATAGACCAAGGATCTAATAAACCGAAGGTTTGATAGACAGAGGGTATGATGGATTGAGGGTCTGATAGATGGAGGGGTCTGATAGACAGAGGGTCTGATGGACCAAGGGTCTGATAGATTGAAGGTCCAATAGACCAAGTATATAGCGGCCATAGTTTGCACATTTAAAAATCTGCTTTTGGTTGTTTTAATTGTGCAAATTGAATTAAAATGATGGTAGAGAGTCGCAGCTAGGTGATCTGACTACAATTAAACATATTAAGCCACTCTTGCTTTCAAACATGGATTTGTGATTTTTGTCTTATCAAAAACTTTATCCATTAGCAGTGTACAAATTCTCAGATTATAGGACTGTCTATAGGGAATCCCTTGTTTAGAGATGAAAAAATAGAAAAATCAACTCTGCATTGGTTCTCTTCCCATGACTGCAAATCCGCTAGCTTGTTATCTTTGCAAATCTGTACAAACACGTGTAAGTCAATGGCAACAGGCCAGCCCATGGTAAATTATTCATTAAATTAACAAGTCACATATTTGAATTGCAAGGGAATTCCTTAAACTCTGTCATCGTATCAAAATGTCCTTATAAATACTTAAAATATATAAAATGATAATAATTAACTAAACCCTAAAAATTTGGAGTGGTTTTGGGTTTTCACAGTCAATTGGTGGTCGGCACAGCACTACTGGATACTTCGTGTTGGACCCGTTTCTGAGTAGAATAGTTGGCTACACACTCCAACTTACTTTCACAGATGGGGTCCAGGAAGTATGGAATATATGTCTTTCTACTCTAGAAGTGCAGTGACCAAGTTGACAGGAAGCGAGAAAGAGCATGACCCCAAAGAGCACTTGAAGTCATTCTCAAATTCCAGATGTACACCAACTGAATATTTAAAGATTACTGATAAATAAACAAAATTTGGTTTCCAAATTTTTGCACGTTTCCTGTTGTTTATGATAGACCACAGTTGGTTGTTACCCAATCAGGGCAACTAATTCTATTTTCTTATGTTGTTTATATCTTATATTTGGTTGTCGGGGGTAGCCACTAGTTGCAAACTCTCGCCAAAATGTTTATAGGTCCAACATATCGACCATTTCTCTGTTATCATTTTTAAAAATCCTTTTTAGTAGATTGGGGATAAGGTTTATTTTGTCAGGCGACACTTAGAACATCAAGACCGCCAGTAAGAGAAAGAAATCACCCAATCCAAGACGAGTTGGAAAAAAAAAGTTTATATGAAAAAGAATTTGGCAGTCAGGATACCTCCCCTAAGTAATTATGGTTGATGCGCCTTCTTGTTTTCCTGCAGGCCTGGAAACCCGTCTACAGCTCCCACCCACCCCTCCCAGCAGCACCCCTAGCGACAGTGATGGCGGTGATAGTCCCCATCGATCCTCCTCCTCTGAACCGGGATCACCAAGAGCCATCCAACCGATCAAGAAGCATGTCTCTCATGCCAGGACAGTCACACAACCGCTCTTTACAAACGTACAGGTAAGGAGAAATCTTGACAGTGTGGCAGCCACAAAATTTGTCAGAGCGGCATCCACTAAAGTTGTTAATTTGGCAACCACATATTAATGTTTTAACTGCAGAACTTGTTCAGTGTGGCATCCACAAATATATATTGTCCCAACCACAAAATTTGTGTTTTTAATACAGATCTTTTTTCTACATGTATGTGGCAACCACAATACTTGTATTGAATTTACAGAACATATTCCTTCTGGCAACTGCAAAACTTGTCAGTTACCTCACCATAAAACTTGCATGGTAACTGCAGAACTTCTTTAGTGTGGCAACTACAAATCTGGACTCTGTTGCAACAACAAAACTTGTCAGTTTCCCAACCTCAAAACTTGTAACCTCAAAACTTATGTTGTAACTACCGAACTTGTTCAGTGAAGCAATTCTTGACATTCTTGTAAACCACAAAACTTGTCAGTGTGGCAACCACTCACCCCAGAAAAATTTATTTCATGTTTTCAGGGTTTATTTCACATTTTCAACACCCTCTTTTGGACCAAGAAAGGGGTGAATCGTGAAAAAAGGGGGGTTGATTACGGGGGGGAGGGGGGGGGGGGGGGGGGGGGGGAAAGGTGGTGTAAACCCAAACAACCCCCCCCCCCCCCTGCGTACGCGATATGGCCCCAGCTTCAGGGGGACGGAAGCGATTGCTCATTCTCAACACCATGGACCTTATCAATCATATGGACCAGTAGAATTACCAATGTATTGTGCAGAAGCTTGATTTCAAGGTGTCAGCTTCTGTTCAAATTTTTGGAGTGCATTCATCTCTCTCTTCTCTTTTCTATTTGTTTTACTTTTTCCAGAGATTACCCCAGTCGGGCCTCCGAATCCTAACAGAGGAAGAGAAACGGACACTGGAACAAGAAGCCTACCCCATCCCACCAAACTTATCCCTACCAAGGCTGAGGAAAAATCACTCAAGAAAGTCCAGAAGGAAAATCAAGAACAAGGTTAAGACACATCAACAAACAACATAGTGGGTGGGATTTTATTCTCTCCACCAGTTTGAATTATCTTGGCAATAATGAAACCAATATCAGGGCATTATTAACATAAATTAGGAATTTTAGTTGGTGAAATAAAAAAAGCCATATATTTGCACACTGTGTCGTGATGTGTGTTCATCCCGGGCCGTATTACAACAATATTATCTCATTCTTCCGTATTTTGCCATATTGACCTGTGTTTTAAAAAACCGGGCCATAAATCGATACAGCCCGCCTTCAGCATCGCTTCACGATGCGCAAAATATGTCCACTCGCGTAAATCGACGCTGAACCACATCACGCGCTGGACCCTAGATTGCCAACAGCGCTCAGCACCGCCGCAGATCTACACGCGCGAATACACAGTGTAACGTCAACGAAAAAATAAAAATGTGGCTGTGCCTTTGACTTTTCCGAACGAAACAAGGACGCACGGTGAGGCAGAGTAAGGGAAATCAATTGGTCAAATTGTTGTAACGAATTTAAACAAAGTTGAACGAATAGCTAAGTATATAATAATAATATATTGGCTGGCCTTCTTCAGGAATACCAAAAATTGGCCTCGCGCGAGAACCATATTGCATCGTTTTGACATCATGCAATATATGATCTAGCTTGGCAATATTATCTGGTATTCCCCTTCAGGGCCAGAGCAATATAGGATATAAATTGATAGCATTAATCATCTTAACTTTTATGTGGTAATAGTAGTCACTCATCATCATCATCACGGGTGACTGCTCGTGCAATTCAGTTTTGTAAAAAATATGTCAAACTGTCTTTGTGTCGAAGTTGTTTTTACATGGACATTGGCCAGAGCATTACATTAATAAAGCAACCAGTATAATACACACTGCTGGTCAGAAGTACAATAGTGACACTTGCCCAAAGAGTCTATTGTCAGTACATGTATTACCATAGGTCTTGCAATAGGGTGCGTATTGCCAAACCAGTGCTAGAGTCCGCTTGATGATAACAGTTACGAGACCTGAGATATGAATGACAGATGTTGTTTCCTACTCTTACATAACAGTAGTCCAGCAGTGTGTATGCAAATGAGGCATAATGAGGCACTGAACGCAGGAACACAAAACTGTCTGCTGTGCACTTGCATACTTTATTAGAGCTGAGAACTCTTCTTTTTTGAAATTACAAATAATTCATGATTACAGTGGTTTATAAATAAAAATTAAAAATGACTACATTAAGCAGATACTCAAAAGTTAATAATCTATATGTGTTTTATTTAATTTGATCTATGAAATAAGATTATAAAACTTTGAGGTCAAAAAAGATGTAAAAACATGAAATTTTTCTTTTCTGTTATCACTTCAAATGAAAGCTAAATCTGGTTGCATATCTCCTTCATTTTACATCATTGTAAAACCCACTATTCAGCCTTTCGTCTATAGACATTTGTTTGCTATTATATGTTATACCCGTCCAGGACTCAGCAAAAATATCGAGAAGATGCAAAATATGGACCATGGAGTTTCCTGCAATCCTGGTATGTGATTGGCTGACCCCAAACCACTGGCGGGTAATTCAAACAAGACAACCCACTTGGATGACCGTTATGTGAACCTGTGCCAGTGCATGCAGTGAAGGCATGTTTTGTATTCTCTCTGGCCAATCACAGTTAGTAGGAACCAAGACAATCCAATGAAATACTTTCTCATATTTTACTGAGTTGCATTTATGTACTCATGTCTGGCACTTGCTGGATCCTGACTGGTATAACAACCCGAATAGCGCAAAACCAAACAACATAAAAGAAAGATGAATTGTTGGCTCTTTACAGTTGTGTAAAATAGTGAGATCAAGGAATCATTAACTAGACTTTTAACCTGTTCGAAATCATTCAAAATTCTATTTTTACTATAAATTTGGACCTTCTTTACACATCTTGAAACAATATAAGTGTCCAAATAAAAAGATATTGATGAAAAGTAAATATCTCCTTTTACAATGATGATATCACACTAAAACTATTAGAATTGAATTTTCTAAGTTTATTTGGAGTTTCAAATATATGTCCCACTCAATTAATATATGCACAGCGCATTCACACATGAATAGTCGCCCGTTCATAAAGGAAGGGATTTTTGATGCACTGCAGACTGATCTGATAATAAACATATGAAGCAGTTGAGAAGTGTTTGAATAGAAGAATTTGATGTCATGTCGAGACTCTTTCTAAAACAGGCTCTAAGCGAAAGCATGATTGTAGTGGGATGTGCTGGTTCCACTGGTGTGACATACCATTTTCTTCCAGCTTCCGTAAACAAAAGACATTATACCAAATTCAAATTTTTCCTAAATATGGCCCAGACGTTCCAAAATATTGCTTATGATTTCACTGTGAGCTTGTACAAGAGCATCAAAGTTTTTGTGGATATGTACACAGGACTTTTCAATTCTCAACCGAATGATGTAAATTTGTAATATATATATTAGAAACAGGAAGTTTGTTGAAGTTCTCATGAGCAATCCGCCACTCATACTGACGAATGTGATATTACGATAACAGAGAAATGAATTTTTGTCAACTTTTGTGCAGTCCGTCAACCCCATGCCGATGTTCGCTAGAAGGTGTTGTGAATGATACAGAGGGTGGCTTTGTGTTGTTTCGAATAGAACATTACCCTCATTATATGATGACACCACGCCATACTACCCGCGGGTACCAAACTTAGAAAAAAATTTTTCCCGCCATTTTGGTTGAATATTTATTTATTTTTCACAACACTAGAACCCTGAGGTTAACAACTTATGGTAAAAGGTTATAAAATAACTGGTGAAAATAACACATTTTAACTTCATTTTACCCATGTTTCATAAGTTTATGCCTTATTTGTTGTGCACTTGCACAGCCTCTGCATCATCACCACTGATTTCATCGATCATAACTGAAGAAAATACATATTTTTAACACAAGAGGTGCGTGCCACAACGGGGTTACCGGCGGTACAAACGGTACCGGCGGTATGGCGGGGGCATCATATACTAATACGAGAAAAGTCAATTTCTCTTCCTGCGTGATATTCAAGTGTTGGCTGTATGCATCTTCATTTCTGTTATACTGATGTTTGTGTCTCTGTAAGATCTCGCTCAAGAAAGTTAAAGGAAAAAAAGAAATACCTGTGACACACTTGAAAAAAGAGTGTGGGTATGATTTGAATTTATACAATAGTGCTGAATTAGGGATGGATCAGTTTGAGTCAATCAATATTGGCAAATGTAAAGGAATGGTACAATTTTCCCTTCACAAAAAGTCTTTTGATGACAAATTGAAAATTTGGGGTCTTTAGTTTCTTCTTTAGCTGATTTAAAAAATTCCCAAAATTCTGTTTGCCGTCAATCACTGACAGTTGTTTCATGAGTAGAACCACCTGTTTTGTGATATTTACGTACACATATAAATATTCTCAATGATACAATACGGTAGTGTCATTATTTTATGTACACAATCCAATTACACATATGCGCATGCTATTAATATGTGTCAGCGCGTTAGTGTGCAAGCGACTTCAGCTTTTGGAGAGTCGACTAGTCCCGCCCACCAATAGCTTCGCGACTCGACTATCGGTGTTCCAGTCATGTGTTCAAGATTGTGTGTGGGTCCAATGGGGTGTCGCAGTCCGGCAGTCGCACGTATACGGCAAACATATAGCATTGCACGATGCTATAGGCTGGATTCAAGTACATTTTGGCAGTTCTGTTTGATTTGCGAAATCGAAGAGATGATAGGGCGATTTCATTTCTTGCCACAAAAATGAGTGGATAAATGATTGAGTAGTTCTGTTCATTTTTACGTGCTTTTGACTCAGTTTTTGAATACAAATAACATGTGCATAAAAAAGTCGACTATTGCATCGATAGTCGGCAGTCATGCGACTCCGTGTAGGCAGTCGCGACTATACGACTTTTCGCGACTTAGTCGGTGGCAACAACTACAGCGCGTTGCTCTACCTTTTGGGTCTACTATTCTAGAATTTGTAATACCGAACAATGTTTTGATTTTGAGTAATAAATTGTAGTAAATAATTGAAAATAACAGTCACTGTGTCATAAATATGATATCTCACTATTTATTTGTTACTACAGGGCTCCACACATTTAAATTTTATTCCTACTTGCCTCTTTGGCAAGTAAAATTACCACACTCTCCAGATGATTTTGGCTTTGCCCGGAATGAAAATTTACTGCCACGAAAAGTAACATTATAATAAAAGAAAAAAAAAAAAGGATTGTCTTACTAATTTTAACCAGAAGGCCTTTTTATACATGTGCCATATGGACGTTTGATATTTTAATTCTGGGTTGCATAAGGTGTGATCTATGAATTAACAGGGTCATAGACTAAGTTACAATGTGGCAAAATATAATAAACTGAAGTTAACTGAAGCACAAATTTCAGACATATTTTGTTTCTTTGAGTAAGAGTTTTGGAAGCATGTTTGCTAATTTCAGTTATTCAAATTTACTTGTCATTGAGGCAAGTGAAATTTTAACATATTTAGTTTTACCTGCCGCGATGAAAATTTTACTTGCCCCGGGCAATGCGGCAAGTGCTAGTGCTCGAGCCTTGGTTATAGCATTATGTGCTATATCAGTTTTGTCAATATCTGTGCCAAACATTTCAGGGTTTGTGCTGGTCAAGAATATCTGGAATCGTCGGCGAATTAATAAAATGCTTTTTTCCAGAAAGCAAAAGTCAGGGAAAGTCAGAGGAAAATTCATTAATATCTGAGAAAGTCAAGCATGATTTATTTATTTGAAGAATATTTCAAAATGACCACTAGATTCATTGTGGAATAACAGAGGATAAAGTTTGCAGAAGTTTGCATAAGTGTATGGGATATGTATTTTTACATTCTTAAAAGCCCACGCTTACATTTACCACAGTTCAAAAAATGTGAGCTACCATAGTGCCCATGCTCCAAGTGTCTTGATAAGGTCTAATAAACATAAAAGCCCTGAAGAAAAATTGTATTTCAAAATATTGTTTGAGTGCTTAAAAAAAGTGAAAAATTGTAAGTTGAAGGATTCACCTGCCTATTTCCCCCGTAGACTTACCGTGTGTAGATCAAGGCTGTATTTACTCGGCCCGAGTACTAATTGTTTCATTCAATCATATCTTGGCCAGTGCAGCATGAATTTCAACTTTTTGTATTCTATGATGTTTACTTTCTATTCAAACACTTCTTGTAGCTCAGTAGCAAGTGACAATTTTGTTAATTTGAAGCTTCACAATGCTATCCTTTTACTTTAAGAATCAACACAATCATGAAATTACAGTTTCCTGGCTCTGAGAAGTCTAGAAAATTAGGAATTTGCTACTC
>JZLH01S0125849.1:25782-36483 GCA_001188425.1 Eucidaris tribuloides
AGATCCTTAAAACTCTTCATCGAGGTAATCAAAATGTCTTATAAAGTACTTAAAACTATCATAATAAAAAATACACTTAACTAAACCCAAAATTTGGAGTGGTTTGTGTTGACAGTCACAATTGAGTGTCGGCACAGCACTACAGTGGATACTTCGTGTTGGGACCCGTTTCTGAGTAGAATAGTTGGCTACACATCTACCAACTTACTTTGTCCAGCAATGGGGTCCCGAGGAAGTAGTGAAATATGTCGTCTCTACTCGTAAAAGTGCAGGTGACAAGGTTGACAGGAAGGAGAAAGAACGACTCGCAGAGTGTCACTTGAAGTCATTCATCAATATCCAGAATTATAGCCAGCTGAAAATTTAAAGATTACTGATAAATGAACAAATTTGGCTTCGCAACTGTTTGGCATGTTTTCTGTTGTGTAATATTAGACCACAGCTGGTTGTTACGCAAGTCTGTTTCTAATGTATGTTCTAGGGCTCACCTGAGCCAAAGGGCTCAAGTGAGCTCATTGCGATCGGCTTTTCGTCCGTCGTCCGTCGTGCGTCGTTCGTCGTGCGTCGTGCGTCGTTCGTCGTGACGTCGTCTCGTGCGTGCGTAACTTTATACGACGACCTCAGCTTCTTAATTCAATATGCCATGATTGGATTTGGCCAAACTTGTCCAGGACTGAATCACCTAAGGGGGTGGGATTCAGGTCCTCCAGTGGCGTACACCTGGACCCCCTGGGGGCACAGGCATGGGCCCTAAAAGGGCCATAAGTAGTAGTTTGTCAAACAATCTTCGTGTCAATCAAGGATCCCAGAAAGAGTTTCGGTTATAAGCCACTTTGTTATAACATTCTTATAAGTGAATAGAATAATGTTCCTCACATGAACAATGCCCAGGATAAGGCCCCGAGAGATTTGCCACACTAGGAGGAGCAAAAGTTTGGGATCAGGGCACCTTATCAGGAAAATTCACATTCACGATCAAGGATACTTTAGACCAAACTGTTGGGATGGAGGTCCACCCAGAGGGCACGATAAGGTGCCTGAGAAAGACACGCACACGTGAGGGCCACAGCCCAGGGGACAAGGACCAGTAAGGCTAAACTAAGGTACGTTCCAACGACCACAAGCACCATTTGATAGCAAACTTGGGTGGCCTAGACTGGCATAACAGGGACCTAATGTTATCTAGAGTCAAAGGATCACATATATAAGTCAAACAGCCTCTTGAAGTCCATAATGATAAATATACTCTGCAAGTTTGATTAGTTATCGACCCATTTGTACTAGATGGTAGATGCCTACGATGTATCAAGTGCACCACAATGTTCAATGAGGTCAAGGTCGTACAGTGCAGTGATAAGGAACATGTTAAGATACTAGTGCAACTATGAGAGAAACGATAAAAACAGATGTTAGAATTAAATCTAACTTGGCAAAATCAGCTATATGGCAAGGGGATGTAAAGTTTTTCAACTGGTTTATTTGGCTCTGTTGGTGCCTAGATATCTGCAGGCTCCAGGGGCCAAAACTACATTATACATGTATGTGTAACTGATGTTTTTTCTGTGGGTACCATAGAGAGTTTGCGAGACCTCAGGTGAGCGTCGTGCCCCCCGGGGCTCTTGTTTATATCTTATATTTGGTTGTCAGGGGTATCCACTACTTGCAAACTCTTGCCAAGATGTATAAGTCCAACATATTGACCATTTCTATATTATCATTTTTAAAAATCCTTTTTAGTAGATTGGGGATAAGGTTTATTTTGTCAGGCGACACTTAGTACGTCAAGACCGCCAGTAAGAGAAAGAAATCACCCAATCCAAGACATGTTGGAAGAAACAGTTTATATGGGCATTTTCAAACGCAAGTGACACAACAATTTGAGAGTCGCAAGGGCTCATATCTTCCCACTTGGAGGTTACGAATGGATGATGACTACCATATTAGGTAAAATGTGGGACTGGCATAGTGGCATAATTTGTCAAGTAATTATGATTACAAAATGATGCATGAGTTACACGACAGATTTTGGACATGGGTGTCTGGCCATTATTGGTTATGGTTTGATTTGTACCAAAGTAGTTCTCCAAGAGTACCATGAGTCCTAGAACATGTACGTAAATAGAGTACCTATCTAACATATATAGTCACAATCAACCATTCCCTCTCTGTGGCAGATGGTCCCCCCTTACATGCCGTGAGTGACATGAATAGTGCAAAAGAAAAACATGTTAACTATAAATTATCCTTCTACTAAATTCACTGTGTTACAAGATTTAATAAGTTATTTTATGTAATTGTCATAGAAAACTATTGTCTAAGATATCTAGTTTCAATATTGAAGCCTATTGATTTCATGCAAGTTTTAATTTTCACCCTTATGTCCACTTTTGGTTGAAAATGGCCGTATGAAAAAGAATTTAGCAACCAGGACGCCTTCCCAAAATAATGTTGAAACCCCCGTCTTGTTTTTGTGCAGGCCTGGAAACCCGACTGCAGCTCCCACCCACCCCTCCCAGCAGCACCCCTAGCGACAGTGATGGCGGTGATAGTCCCCATCGATCCTCCTCGTCTGAACCAGGATCCCCTAGAGCCATCCAACCGATCAAGAAGCATGTCTCTCATGCCAGGACAGTCACACAGCCACTCTTTACCAACGTACAGGTAAGGAGAAAACTTGCCAGTGTGGCAGCCAAAAAATTTGTCAGAGTGGATTCCACTAATGTTGTTAATTTGGCAACCACATATCCATGTTTTAACTACAGAACTTGTTCAGTGTGGTATTCACCAGAATTGACTATGTCCCAAATGCAAAGCATCTGTTGTAACCACAAAATTTGTCAGTGTAGCAACCACAATACTTGTCTGTGTGACACCCACAAATCTTGCCTTGTAACTGTAGATCTTGTTCAGTGTGGCAACTACAAATCTTGACTTTGTTGCAATCAAAAACTGGTCAGTATAGCAACCACAAAGCTTGTTGGTGTGCTCACATCAAAAAGTGCAACCGCAAAACTTATGTTGTAACTACCGAACTTGTTCAGTGAGGCAATTCTTGACATTCTTGTAACCACAAAACTTGTCAGTGTGACAACCACTCACCCCAACAGAGTAGGCTACGACTGGGGTGGTATATGACTGTCCAGCTTGCAGGGTGTACAGCTTGTGTTGTGAGGTAAACTGAGTTAAACATAGACAAATGACGATATACAATAAATGGAAAACAGTTGTGTACATGTATGTGATTCATGGACGTACAGAGAAACTGATAATTCATCCCCCAAATCAAGACTTGTTAGATTTTGAGAACATGATGTGCGCCGTAGCTGGGGGGCTTCAAGAGCACAACAAAAGATGATACAATAACTCAGGTATACAGCTAGCTGTTCCTAAACTAAAGAAATGCATAGATAATAATCCTCTTTTGTTTATGCCCCAGCTCAGGAGGAAGCGATTGCTCATTCTCAAAATGGACCTCATCCGTCATATGGCCAGTAGAATTAGCAATGTATTGTGCAAAGGCTTGATTTTCAGGTTGTAAGCTTTCTTTCAAATTATTTGGAGTGCGTCATCTCGTCTCTCTCTTTTCTCTTTCCAGAGATTACCCCAGTCGGGCCCCCTAATCCTAACAGAGGAAGAGAAACGGACATTGAAACAAGAAGGCTACCCCATCCCCACCAAACTACCCCTGACCAAAGCTGAGGAAAAATCACTCAAGAAAGTCAGAAGGAAAATCAAGAACAAGGTAGATACATTAACAATTACATGTACAATAGTCGGTGGGATGTTATCCTCTCCACCAGTTTGAGTTACCTTGGCAACAACAATGGGTTAAATGTTATCTTCTCCACCAGCTCAAGTTTCCATGGCAATAATTCCTCAAAATTATAAGATTCAGAATGACTTGCAACTTGGAAATCTAATTAAGACTTAGGAAAAAAATAACATTGAGTATTGGTGGGTATTGGTTAAACTGAACATTGTAGCAAGAAAATAATTTGATGATGTATTTTCTGGCTGGATATTATTGTTGGTGCACTTCTAAGAGGAAATGACAAAAATAACAGTTTGAATCTCCATTTTAGGTCTATGCGTTTTGTTTTATACTTTTGATAGGAAGTGTCAGTTTTTGGTGTGAGTTAAAAATAAAACGGCAACCAGATTCAATCTCAAATATCTCAAAATCTTCCCCTCCCCCACCCCACAAAAAGAAAAAAAAATGAAAGGAAAAAAATGCATCATAAAACCGATATTTTGGGAATGATAGCATTGTCATTTTACTTTCAAATGGTGTATTGGTCATCCATATTTGGCCGTGGTAATTGCTCAGCAGTCAAGTTTGCAAATTGCTTTTGTCCCAAGTTTGTGTGTTAATGACACTGGCCAGAGCATTTATAACAAAGCATGCTGGTTGGAGTGTAACACCTGTGACACTTGCCCCTTTTGTCCATATTGCCAATAGGGTCTTTGGCAATAGAGGGCGCTATAGCCCATCCAGTACATCATTGTGTGCATGTGCAAATTACACATGGTTCCGTTGGTGTGACATACAAATTTGTTTCAGCCTCTATAGACATGATACAGGGACATATGCAAACTTCACAATTTTACTCAATAAGTCAGAGTGTCCTTAAATTGCTTTATGATTTCATGTGACTTTTACAGTGCATCAAAGTTTTTTTTTTTGGATATGTACACAGAACTTTTCAATTCTCAACTGATGTTAAATTTGTTAATGTATATATGAAACAGGAAGTTTGTTGAAGTTCTCATGGACAATCACGCCCTCTACTGCTGAATTTTTGTCAACTTTGTGCAGTCCATCACCCCATGCCTATGTTTGCTAGAGGTGTTGTGAATGTACAGAGGGTGGCTTTGTTGTTTCGATAGAAATTCACCCCAATTATATATACCTAATACCAAGTGAAAGTAATTTTCTTCCTGCGTGTATTCAAGTGTTGGCTGTATTCATCTTCATTTTCTGTTATTTATTGTTTGTATGTATCTCTGTAGATCTCGGCTCAAGAAAGTAGAAGGAAGAAAAAAGAATACCTGGAAGCACTAGAAAAGAGGTGGGTATGATTTGCATTGATAAAAATGTGCTGAATTAGGGATTGTATTCAGTTTGAGTCAATCAATATTGGCAAATGTGAAGGAAATGTATGCGTTTTTCCCATTTCACAAAAAGTCTTTTGATAACAGGAATTTGAAATTTGGGTTCTTGTTTTTCTTAGTCGGATATCAATTCTGTTTGCTGTCAATGACTGACAGTTGTTCAAATGGGTAGAACCTGTTTTGTGATATTTACGATACACATTTATAAATATTCTCAATATTCCAATAGTGAGCGTGCATAATTATAAGGTACACAATCCAATTACACACGATGTGTCAGCGCGTGCCCTACCACTGGTCTACTGGTCTTAAAATTTGTATACTGAACAATGTTTGATTTGAGTAATTAAATTTGTAGTAATTAATTAAAAATAACAGTCACTGGTCATAATTTGATTCTCACTAGTTTTATTTTGTTACTAGCATCATTATTTATCAGTTTTGTCGCAATCTGTGACAATCATTCAGGATTTGTGCAGGTCAGAGAATGAATAGAAAGTCAGGGAATTCATTGATATCTTTATGAAAGTCGAGGATAATTATTTATTTGAAGATATTTTCAAGATGATCCTTGATTTATTTGTGGAATTAACAGAAAGAATAAAGTTTACAAAGTTTTATAGTACTGTGTATTGGGCTAATCTTAAAAATGTAAACGCGATCATGGAAATTTACAGTTTCCTGCTCTGGGAAGTCTTGGAAAATTAAGGAATTTTGACAATGTGTAAGTGTGCAAAGTCTGATCATTGAGATTTTGGGACTTTATAGTTTTAACTCTGGTATTTTTGTTGCTCTGTAGGATGGACAGCTACACTCATGAAAACACCGAACTGAGGAAGAAAGTAGAAACCTTGGAAACAACTAACCAGTCTTTACTGTCCCAACTCACCAAACTCCAATCTATCGTTAACAAGGTCTCTAAACCCATCAAAGCCAACTCAACTCAAACAGGAACCTGTCTCATGGTAAGTAGAGCCATAGGGGGCGATTAGGGGGCGATCCGTGGGGGGGGGGGGGGGTGGATCGGGGGAGGGGGAGGGAGCACAATGTTAAAGACCACCAATCAGTCTCTCAACTCACCAAACTCCAGTCCATCATTAACATGGTCTCTAAACCCATCAAAGCTAATTCCACTCGAACAGAAAGGTGTCTCATGGTAAGTAGTCAAAGGCAGAGTGTTCCCCACCCCTCATTTTTTTTTCCATGGGGATTGACACCCCCCCCCACCTCAATTTTTAATGCTTAATGTTATTATTATTTTGTTAGCATGTGTCTGTGAACCTTGATTTTCAAAGCTTGATATTTTTATTTTACCATTTTGATAGATTTTGTATTTTTTAGCCTATTAAAAGGTAAATGTGAAGATTTAATCAAGAGTTGATGTGTCCCTTCATTTACTAGCTTTGCAATATCCCCAATCTCTTTGTCCCTCAGAATTACATGTATTATTAGATTATTGTCTTTGTGCTCATTGTCATTGTCAATCATGCATCAGTGAACCTCCCTCCCCCAAACAATATAATGGAAGTGACCTTGTGTGCCCTTGTCAGTGTTGTGTTGGCATGAACTACTATCAAAGAAGGGGAGGGATCAAATCTTGCAATACTTGCCTTGAATATGTCAAAAGGGAAAAAAAAGTTTTCCTTATCTGAACCTCGGTGCTGCAGATTTCATATAATATATCTAGTAGTGAACAAAGGGGTTTGAGGCTCATTTATTGTTGGAGGTCCACGGGGTTAGCAGAATTGTGTTGTATATTGAATGCTACGTGAATATGTGCATGCTTTGGTGTTTCATTGTTCCATTGATATTGCTATGTTACTATTAGTGCTGTTTTGTATATTTCATAACTACATGGCATTGAGGGATATCTCTTCAATTTACTTGTGGATTATTAATTTTCCATCTCTTGAATAACAGCAACACAATCCCCAGTGAAAATAACCAAATAAATGCTATTTATATCATAACTTTTAGAATTCATATACTACATTAATCCATGATATTCTAGTATTGTACTTTTGATATGTAAATGAATAGGATTTCAATATGCATGTACAGAATTCAAGCATATTTAAAGAAGTAATATTATTTCAGAAAGTGTAACTGTGCTATAGACAAATATGCAAATAATTTCCCTGAACACTCCCCTTCATATGCACATAATATGCAGGTGCGTGGTGATAAATTACAATCAAACATATACAATGAATCTTCTGTGTATGGATTTGGACAAGTGGCAGAGATTTAGAAGAAAAATTAATATGATAGTCCACAGGTGTTTCACTCCATGAGGTGATGATTAAAAACTTCCAAGACAATATATCAATTACACCATACAGTGTGACAGCCCAAGTATCACTTAGTACATCACAAAGTTGTTTTATTATCTTTGAAGTTCATTCACGAAATGATTTTTCATTCTATCATGTCGTATTAACACTATATCAAATTTATACCTAGTCTAACATGGTACTTCATTATGCTAATTTATTACTTATAAGTGCTGAGGTGAATCGTAAATCTGTGTATTCATTCAGCTTCCAATCCCTGGTGTTTTCTGATCCTTGTCTGAAGATAATAAATTTGTCTTCAACCAGTCAGCCTTCATCCTTATTTGGACTGATCAAAACACTTAATACTGGCTGGTGCCTAATATTTTATCTGATAATACAGCGTGGCCCAAGAAGAATGCTACACATGCGATCGTTAATTTCTTCAACATCATCCACAAAGTGTTATTGGTGATTATTTCATGGGTTAGAACATTCTTTTTCCAAGAAAATAATACCATGATCATTGATTTTAAGGTGTTTGGATTCTAGAGCAATTTTTCTGAGGCAATGTAATTTCCTAAATTTGCTATTTTTTTCAAATCCAGCGATCATCAGAACACCGAAAAATTCTCTCGTAACGACTTGCCATGGAATGGGCTGCACAATCCCGGTGCAATGACAATGTAAGCCATACCGCACCATTGTCTTCCGTATCAAAGCGAGGCATTCCGGTCTTCTATCTCCTCGCTTATTCTATGGCACGCTGCTACGTGAGAATATTTTGGTGTTCCCAGGTTTGCGGGAGTTGAGAAAGAAACAAATTTCAGAAATTACATTGCCTCAGAAAAATGGCCCTAGGATCCATACGCCTTACTCAAAATCAATCATCATGGTATCATTTTGTCGGGAAAAAAATGTTGTAACAAATGAAACAACAATTGATGGCATTTTGTTCATGATGTTGAAGAAATTAATGATCATAGGTGTAGCATTCTTTCTGGGCCACCCTGTATAGTGCCTCCACTAGTTTACACTAATGCTAAATTAAAGCTGAAATAACATAAGTTATGCATTGAAAACAAATATTGCAACCCATGCTGGTATAATCTTACAGGCACCATTGAACAATGTTTCCAGTTAAAAAAATAAAAATCAGAGATACCTGATCCTTCACGCTAATAGTGTCTGTGACAAGGTCTAACAATGAAGCCACGAAAAATTGCAAACTAAAAGCATTAAGTGTTTTTAAAAATGTTAAATCAATAAGTGACTTCAACTTTTGCCCATAGATTGCCATTTCAGAGGACATCAATTCATGTGCTCATATATTTTGTTGTGCATATTTTGTTTTGATTTGTGTTCGGTTCGAATGTCACAAAAAAATAAGTTAAAGCTCATCTTCAATCAATTACATTCATTTACACAATCTTTTTAACTTTGCCAAACAGCAAATTTGACAAAATGATTGACATATCTTGTGCATAATGTGTATAATTGTGCCTTTAAAGCAGTGGATCTCATTTGCAAACATCCCACAGACCAGGAAAAGATAACCATGCCTTAGCTATTGATGAAGCATGTCTGTGAAATCTGGTCAGTGACTGCTAGAAGTTAAAATCAAAAACAATAGTCGTTTAGTGTATGGTCTATGGTAGGAATTTTTTTTCTCGCGAGAAAAAAGTAAAATCTGAGTAAAACTGAGTTTCTAGCTCCTTCATTTTGCTAAAGGTTCCCAGATGGCATTTTCTTCTGAATGCCATTGTATTTACACAATGTTAATTTTTAGGCATGCAAAAGAGATGCCCTGCGCTTAATGCTTGTTGCAGAATTTTCATTTCGCATGCCTTATTTATGAACGAGTACAAATGCATTCCCATTAAACATCCACCTACATGTGTATTATAGGGTGACCCGACATTTGCTCCGGCGACGATTGCTCCGGTGGCAATATCTCAGAAGACAAAGAGTTAGGGTTAGGGTTGCCATTGGGTTTCTAGTTCAGAACAGGGTAAGGGTTAAGGTTAGGGTTAGGGTTAGGGTTAGGGTTAGGGTTTAGGTCAGGGTTAGTGCATGAAATAATCGTCGGAGCAATTGTCGCCGGAGCAAATGTCATGGAACCGTATTATAGAGTGTACATGTATAGCATTAACCTATCCATTGCATTCATGTGTATTATTTGATTGATTTGTTTTCCATGCCCTTTCCCTGCCATGCCTGCTTTCCATATTATTACCCATAATGCCACATCGTTGCACCTGCCCTTCACGATACGCTCACTTGCACGGCGCCCTCTTGTGATAGACCAACGCTAAATCACACAGTAGCAGCCCACTTCAAAACAACCCCCGTCGGTGGAGATGACCGAGGCCCTCGTGTGGCCCGTTTGTGTGCAATCAACGTTTTAGGCGCTAGTTTTGTGACAAGGCACAGGTGGGACTATGATTACATCTCCTCTCATATTCATTCCAATTTTTGTCTTTCAATTCTACTCATGTGATTTCCAATTCAAAAATCAATCTGTTTAGAACGTAATTTTTCAAAAAGCAACTACATATGTTTTGATAACTTTGCCTAAGTTGAGCTCACACAAGTTAAATTATCGGCTATCTTGAATATTTGTGACAGTCCCAATTTGCTCGGTATATTTAAATAGGAATTTTTTGTATGAGATATCTAACTCAAATTTTGTCTACAAATATCAACGTATTTTAGAGTCCTGATGGAACCAAATTTGTGTTCAATCATTTGTCTAAGTCAAAGTGTCTACAACTGTAGTTCTTGATGGTCTCTGCTTGTTGCTGTTGGCTTGACCGAAAAGTTGTCACAAATTCCACTTTTCTCCCTACCTTTTTCATTTTCTCCCTGCATTAGTACAAAATATTTTTAGCATCTATTTCTCCAACATAAAATATCACCGTAACACAAATGTTGATTTGTGAGGTCTCCATAGATTTGACTTGGGCTAAGTTGAATGTGACTTTATAAGCCACAGGATTATGTCTGATTCAAAACAGACTTGTTAAGAAATGGCCCCAACAACAATGTGATAATTGTGACAAAATTGATATCGGTCACTCATAACAGAATATCTGGCTATAATCACCTAGTGCCTTATCCATGTAAGATGGCAAAACCAACAAGAATATAAGTTGGATGCATATTTTAGTATTTCTTGATGAATATTCAAACAATTTCTATAAAACTTAACTGTTTGATTGCGATGAAGATGCCAGTACCTCCATGTACTTAGGACTACAAAGGAAAAAAAACCTTTTAGTGTTAAAAAATTTTGAACCTTTTTTTGGGGGGGGGT
>JZLH01S0125855.1:1809-12149 GCA_001188425.1 Eucidaris tribuloides
TTTTTTCATTGCTGTTTTGAATGAATTCGGTGATGTGCATGATTTGATAGCATTTGATAGTGTCTCCGATAGGACTAAAAAAAGAATCCCTGACAAAAATCACAGCTCTAAACGAGCATTAAGTACTTTTAAAAGGTGAACATCAATAAGTGACCATTCTAGGTTCCCCCATTACAATTCAAGTGAAATTAACATTATTAGTTCAAATAAATCAAGTAAAACACGTGTCAATATGGTTTTTTTTTAGTGAAAGCAAATGTACTACAAGAGATTTACTGACCAGGATGGAATTGAAATATTAGATTAATGAGTTTGGAGGTGACTTTGGCGATTTCTTGAATCCAGTGGAAAATTCCAATAGATGCGTGTACGCCCTCCGGAAATCAATAAATTTTATGCAATAAACTAGTAATGGTTAGTTGAAATTGGCCTGGAATAGATATTCTACTTCATGTGGCGAATTGAAGTTAAACCAAGTTCCGCTTGACTTGGTTGTGTTTTAAAGGCAGTGGATCTCATTTGCAAACATACCCTCAGACCAGGAAAAGATAATCCATGCTCTTAGGCTGTTGATGAAGGGCATGTCTGTGAAATCTGGGGGTCAGTAATTGCCTAGAATTTGGAAAACGCGAAAGAAAAACAATAGCTTTTTAGTGTACGTTCTATGGTAGGCATTTTTTTCTCGCGAGAAAAAAATCAAATCAGAGTGTAACTGTCACTATAATTTCACTAAAACTGAGTTTCTAGCACCTATATTTTGCTAAAGGTTCCCAGATGGCATTTTCTTCTAAATGCCATTGTATTTACACAATGTTAATTTTTAGGCGTGCAAAAGAGATGCGCTGCCTTTAAGGGAAATGGTAAGATTGAAAGTAGTTCTCAGAGTTTAGATTGGACCAAATACTGTTAAAAAATATCTACTGTGAAAATGTCTTATTCATACATTTCCTCTTTGTTGTATATACAATTATTATAAAACAAAATGCTGTGGCGGTGAAATTTGTTGTGTACATGTCTGTGGGATCAATTTCTATCCGGGCTGGAGATTAATTCCATACTAGTAACCTCAAATAACCACTTTAAGACAAATCAATCCAGCATGAGTATACACTATACAGAAAGTGTATGTGCATGTATTGACATTATATACCGAAACTCATTGGTTCTTTGGGCATTTTGACTTTTCTCAATCATGCCACCTTATAATGCGCATCTTTAGATTTATACTGACAAACCACTGGTGTAGTACCACACTCACAATATCATCTGTAGCAACTTTGATTTAATTGAAACCCAACTCATTGTTTCTGTGCGGGGTTTTTTCGAGGTTTAAACAATGATAAAGTTTGTTAAGTTTTGAAATATGGTACAGCATTGTATTTTCAATGTATTTTTATATATGTCTAACATGTCTAATATATTTTAAGTAAACAACTTCAAATGTCCCTATCACGTGACCAATTAACATCTGTAAACGCACAGACAAATAGACGTATCCGGGGCGTTTATCGGGAACCGATTTTGCCATTATTGACTTTTTAAACAACGATGAAATTGTTTTGTTGTTGTTGGTTCTTATAGGTGTACCGTATATATTGTACAGTGTATTTATTTTATATCGTTTTCTATATAGAGAGTAATCACTTTTGTCGTGTGAACACATCTTATTTTTTACATTTGTATAATAACTTAAAATTGATTTGAATTGAATTGAATCACAATGGAAGCCTATGGTTTGGTCGGAATTGTAGTGCTGATAGGGTTAACATGTATGATTACCCTGGACGTTTTACTTCGTCTTTCACGGCCACGTACACAAATGATCTAGTTAACAATTTACAATACTCACAAATAACAATGAACCCTCTATAACATCGCCAAGGACTTATTAGGTCACGGCTTTAAATTTACCTTGGAAATATAATGTGTCCTTTGACTGTTTAGATTGGTGTCCAGGAAAAAAACCCACTCACGATTATGTAGTCCACAGTGTGGTTTCACTGTCTCGCAATGGTTACTTTAAAGTTTGTGCGATCCATCCATTTTACAGCCAACCTGCCAGATCAAAAATTTGGTTGAAAAATGTGCTTTTGATTTTGCAGGGTAACTAGATATACGCTATCAGTTTATAGGCGTAACAGGTAACAGATAGTCGCAACTGCGAACAACGTGTCTTTACCGTACCGCGTGAGAAAAACGAATAAGCCCAATGAAGTAACATTCAGAGAAATATGAATGATCATGAAAATATAATGTAATTATTTGATTGGCAATGATTATGAGTAATATTCTGTTATGTTGTAATGCATTCCTTCGTGATTGTCTTGTTCCGTTTGACAAGGAAAGAATACTTGCCCGAAAATAGTGAACGAAAGAACGAAACTACCTCGACATCATCGATATTTCCAGCCTTATAGCAAAGAGTTTTCTATCAAAAATTCCCGATTGTAACTTTTCAAAGTTGTTTGATCTGAAAGCAATATGTGTCCAAAGCACTTCGATTCAAGTCAAAAAACTGTCCCAACAACGCACTTCATTTTCAAAATAATACAGTCTGAGTTCTGTGAATTTATATACTAGGTGAGTAAACAAAAAGGGGACTCTCAAACCTCTCAAAATCGAAAAAAAGTAAAATAAAAATGTAAAAAATAAGAGAATGATTGGCTGATAGCATAATCATTTAGTTTGGGTAAATTGTGTAATTATATATGTTTTATATTGTGTTTCAGATAGACTTATAGGATCTATTACTAGTAGTGCCCTGAAATGCTTCTATTTTTGAGAAATTGATCAAAAACGTCGGGAGTCCCGATGATTTGGCCATAGGAAATTAACATATCGGCTCTCTGATAATTAAAAAATCACAATTTGTCACGTGCTTTAAACCATTTTCCATTTTCAGTAGATTTGATGTTGTTGTTCCTATGTCTGGGGTGACAATAGAATACTTTGTGAAAAATTGATGAAAAAAATGTCTGATTGACCAAATATATATATACTGTAAAAGCTCTAGCCATTGACATTATGCAGCATAAGCACCCACTTTTTTTTTTTGCATTGTTCTGGTCCTTCTGGAAGTTACGTACTCTATTTCACTGATCTCCACTAAAACTTAACTCCTCATAAAAAAAGTTCCGCTAATCAAAAAACAACAACAAAAAACGCTACGTCGTTAAACACAATCCACTCTCCATACAAACCGACACTGAACTGGTGACGATAAAAATGTATTTTGCATCCTTTCACTTTTGACTTGGCCCTTTATTAAAGTGATAGGCTAACATTGTGGAGCTTCAAATTAAAAAAATGTCAAATTTTGATATCTGAACTACATAGTAGTGTTCATATGGACAAATAAACACCCTAGAATAGAATAGTTTGGTTACACTGCCAATTGCAAGTTATGCATGAATAAACAATTAAAACTCGGGGCGAGTTTAAATAGCGTAGGTGTACATACAGTAAGTCTGTGGGAGAAAATGGGCAGGTGAATCCGATCAACTTACGAATTTCACCTTTTTAAAGCACTAGATAATCATTTTGAAATACAATTTTTTCAGGGCGTCATTTTTAGACTTTATCAAAGACAATTGTAGCATGGGGATCATGTAGCTCAGATTTTTTTTTTACTGTGGTAAATGTTGGCCAATACCTTTAAAATGTCTTGCACATTCCATGAATCCATAATCATAGCAATTGGGGTATCAGTTTAGAGGAAAAGGTACAGGCTTTTCAACGACACCAATATCAAGTATTATACTGTAACACCAAAAGAGATATCGACGCTCAAATTTGATTTGCTTAACTTTTTGAGGAGTTTATCTCAAAGTATGATGGCTGCCTTGGCCTGCACACTCAACGGGTTTGATGCCACTTCGACGGTTCGCCTGTATCTGCTGGACTCATCCTGTCCCATCACCAGCTCAAATTCGATTGCCCCACCCCCACCCCACCCCTCGGAATGTGTCTGGCGATGACTGATGAGGTATGACTTCTGCAACTGTCGGCAACCTACCTGACATCTCGACAGTCGACCCTCGTGCCTTTGTCCTGTCAAAGCCAGTCAGTTAAATAACCGTGACTTTGAAAAACGAGTAGAATTAACACGGACTGAAACTTTGGCCTCGAACTTCTGTCCAATAAGGAAAACGTTTTATAAGTCGGAATTTGAAAGGGTCAATGCACTCTTTTCGCAGACATCGATATCCAACACAGCTAAATCTTTTCACTCGAGCCAAAGATAACTTACCGGCGTGATGGCCTAGAGCGTCTGCCTCACGTCGGAAGGTCGCGGGTTCGAGCCCCGACCAGGTCATACCAAAGATTTTTTTTTAATGGTTCCTACTGCTTTCTAGCCAGACACTCGGCATTGTAAACGGAGAAGTGTAATAAAAACATTCATGTTATGCAGGGCCTCCTGGCAGCTAAGAGGTCAGTTTGACTAAAGTGGCTACCCTGGGTAAATAAGACGTTATTGTTTATTATTATTATTATTATTATTCATTTATTATTATTGGATTTAATATTAATTTGATTATTATTATTATATTAATTATTATTTCTATTATTAATTATTATTATTATATTATTATATTATTATTATTATTATTATATATTTTATTATATTGATTAATTATTATCTATTTTTATGATAAAAATTATCCAGTAATTGATTCTTTGTCTTGATGTTTTGTAAATCGACCAATTATTTCTATACATCATAATTCCGGGGACTTGCCAAGACACCGAAGGCCCCATAGGCTGAAAAATCGGAAATCATGAATATTGACAACGTACAATATATACCTTACACAATATATCGACATTATATAATCCTCATAGAATAAAGTTAACGCAGTTGCATAACTACAGCGCAGCGGAAGGAGGGGGGGGGGGGGTGGAGAGGGACACATATATTTAAGTTGCGAAAGCGCCTTCGTTTTGTTGAACCATCTAAAAACGATTTGTTATATGATACCCTGACCTAACCGATCCGAACTCGAATTCACCCCGAATCCAAATCCGAACCCGAACCCAAGTCTGCCTGTTTGTTATCAAAATAAGTTCATGTACAATTTTGATTCAATTACTACAAAGAAAATAGGCTGTGTTTGGTCAAGATGACCAGGCCGTTGAAGATATTGTTTAGCATACGGACGCCCAATTAATAAAAATGAATAGAACTTTGAAGGCTGAGAAAGATATGATCATGTTGGAATGGATACATAAAACAGCCACAAGTTGACACAAACGTTATGCTTCAGTATCATCAATGAATGTCACATACTGTAAAAGGCGTGTTTAACACGTGATAGCAAAGATGTGTTTAGCAAAATATGTTTAGATTATTGACACGTAGTGCTTAGAAAATGGACTCCAATGTTCAGTGACTTAAAGCAGAATGAAACCCAGACATCTTCCTGTACTCAAAGAATACAGAACAATAAAAGAAATACAACAGTGAAAGTTTGAGCAAATTTGGTTGAACTGTTCAAGAATTATGAATGTTCAAAGTTCATTTAATCGTTGTTATAGAGGATTCTTAAATTGGCAACTCTACCACTTTTTGAGATGGAAGTGTGGAGAACTCCCCATTGGCTTTGTACACAAATTTTCACTTATTCTCATTTTTTTATGAAATATGTGATTGCCTCTTGCTTGTTGTACAAGTATGTCGCAAAAATTATTTGTACATGTTTTCTGGAAGAATGTGATTACCTTCACAAGTAACATTCCAGATAAATGTAAATTTGTGAAAATTTGTGTACAAAACCAATGGGGAGTTCTCCACACTTTCATCTCAAAAAGTGGGAGTGTTGCCAATTTAAGAATCCTCCATACATACGGATTATGTAAACTTTGAACATTTATAACTCTTGAACGGTTCAGTCAAATTTGTTCAAACTTCCACCATTTTCTTTCTTTTATTGTTATCTATTCTCTGAATGAAGGTAGATGTCTGGGTTTCATTCCCCTTTAACACACGACGTTTAGCCTGATCATGTTTACAAAGTGATAGTAAGAATGTGTTTAGGAAAGCGTTTACTTGCTAAGTTAGTTTTTACGGTGTTGTTAATAAACATCCACTTTATTCTACTTCTACAGTTTCAAGAAAAATGAGTTTGGAAAAGTGGTAACTCATACATTTCCATCTTTTTAAAGTACACTCCTGCTCATAATTATGGAATATTTTGTTGATACTTAAGTGCTTTCTCCTATATCGTCCAAAATTTTCAAGACAAGTGTTTATTTCACAAAAACGCAGTATGTGAAGCAGTTTTTGGACTTCATGAGATGACTGAAGTAAAAGAATAAAATACGTTTGCGCGCAATCACAATATTTACTTTTCAAAAAATCCACAAAAATCATGAAAAAGTATTAAATTAAAGTAATTTAAAAAACACACACAAAAAAAATGATATTTTTTTTAAATCTAATGTCACTTATCATTAAATTAACATCAGAATTGTTTGTTACAAGTCTAATAACCCGTGTAACCACCACGTGACTCAGCAACATTCTGAATACCGCCATTTTTAAACACAGGTTTTAGCGTCGAGTCGGACACTACAAAATGCTCAGCAGTCTTGATATACTTAGATTATTATTGTTTCACCTGGGGTGAGCAAATATTAATCCCAGATGTGCCGTTTACGGAAAAACGGCAACTTCTAAAATGTCTCTAAAGTATTCCATACTTAAGAGCATGAGTGTATTTAATACTCGTTTTGCTGTACTAAACCAGAGAGTCTGATAGCATGTTGGGCAATGCAGCTTACGTTAAGTAAATTGGAAACATGCTCAAACAGTGTCTTCAATAAAAGTAGCTTCACCTGAAGTTGAGCTGGAAATAGATGAAAAAGGTCAGTCACACAGAGGCGTAGGATAATAGGAATGTCTGTCACCAATCAAAGATTACTTGGTCATCAGTGGTCAGGTCAAAGGTCAACATATTACAGCTAAGATCAGTATCTGATTTGATCACTGTGTAATATGTTAGTGGACCAAACTGTGCAATTCGCTTTAGTCGCGAAGTAAAGTTATTTCGCATACGACTTCTGTAGCTTATTTCTAGATCTACAATTATATTTTATAAACATATACGGATGTTTAATGATAACGAATAAAACAACAACAACCTTGTTTTTCATGTCTAGATGAACTACATTGATATATTGACAGAATTTTCACGTATTTTTCATGCAATCGATAGCTACAAAAGTTTAGTGATCTGCAAATGAAAATTGAAATGGACCCAGATATGCCAAGGCAATTTACCAACCCAATTCTTGAGTTAGTCTTTCCATGTTACCACCTAACCCCGAAATCACCAGACATTCTCTGTGGAACGAAAGGAATTGTTTTCATTCCAGAATGAAGTGGCTTTGTTATACAGTGTGCTGCTGTTATTAACTTTTTCGTTTTCATTTTACAAGAAATTGTCAGCGTTTGGCCATTCCAAAATTTTAGTGGAAACTACTGCTACTACGACAGGTTTAATTGCTAATCCCAAAATTTACGAAACCGAGTGAGTTTTAAGGCTAAAGATTTCATAATATTCCAAACATCGCTCTCTCCTTATACCCATCACAATAAACCCCAAGTGCCACGAAAACACTACAATAGAAACAAATGATTTCTAAGGGCGTAGCTATTCCTTCATCCTAAAGTCACCCATTACCCATAACCATAAAGATTACATTGTACACGTTTGCCTCCCCCCCCCATCAGTTTTCACTCACTACACCACTGGCTGCTAATAACGCCACCCTCCAAGTGTGGCCATGCTATTCAGTGAACACACTAATAAAAATAGGTTCAACGTTGCAGCTTTAGCAATGTCACACTGGGGGCACCTTTATGGGTGCAACTTTGCACCTTTCAGACCTTAAAGGTGCGACTTTGCCAGGTCTGAAAGGTGCAAAGTTGCACAAGTAAGGTGCAAATTTGCACCCGTAAAGGTGCTCCCCGTGTGACATTGGTCTGCATCTTCAAAGGTAGTTGAACCTATTTTTCCTAGTGTGAATATGAGATTTGCGAAGATCAGAACAGCGGCTGTAGGCCTATATAACCGACACCTGCTTTTTTTCACAAATTGATTTTAAACCACAAAAACAAAATAATAATTTTCTGTTGGCGATCAATTTGGAGATAAGTGTTTGTAACATGGACATGAGACCATTAGTAAGTTACAAAATTAAGGGGAAATGGGTTAAAAGTACGCAGTTTCTGTATTTTGCCTTAAATCCCCAATCCTTGTCTTTGATGTTCCCGGCCATGCGTGATATTGACTTAAGAGTACTTTATTGTTTATCCGTGACAAGAGCTTTGTGGGGGAAGCTTTCACCTAAATCAGTAAATCAGTTATTTTCATTGCAAAATTGACATGAAATCGAATGCAGGGCCCTGGAGCAAACGTGAAAGTCCGAAGTCCGAGAGGAAATTAGAGTCAACAGGAATAGTTTGTTTCTTCTCAAGCAGCCACGTGGTCTCCTCGCAACCTCCCGTACGTCGTCAAGCAAACCAACCCGCTTCGCGCGCCGGAAGTCTAGGTGACAAGTCATATCACGTAGGTGAAGGCTACGTTACGCCACATCGGGGTCTGTGCAGCAGACTAGCAGTGTATTACTAGTATCAGTCTCAAGTTCACATATTAATTCATAAACTCCTTAATACCAAGTAGTGACATCCCCATGTTAAAACAACACAGAACCGTGCCTAAGGGACAGGGGCGGCGCAGGGTAAAATCTTGTAGGGGCGAAATCCTTCGGGGAAAATTTTGCCGACCATTTTCTTTTTTTTTACTAGCGAAATTGCAAGCCAAACAGCATCCGATTAACGGGGACAGGGGGTTGTCGACGACAAAAAGCATTTTTGCCTGCCAAGATTTTTTTTTTACTAACCAAATCAACAACTATAGAACAATAGGGGGCGAAATTTCGAAAAACAGTAAAATCCTCGTCCTTTTCAGTACTTTGAAAACAATAGGGGCGGTCACCCCTCTGACCCCCCCCCCCCCCGTGGCTTCGATCCTGCCTTAAATGGAAAGTACCCAACCAAAATACATGATTCTCATGAAAAATAGTCTATTAGCTGAACCAAATATAGATCAGCAATTAATTTAGAAAATAACCGTAAATATAAGGGTTTTTTTCTGGGCCACCTTTCATATAGGGCTCATCTTGACGAACGAGGACTTTCCAGTCATCCTTCGTTGTCAGACGTCAGTAAACCTAGCAGAGTCTTTCGGAAGCTTTTTCGACACGTGATGTCGAGAGATATCCAGACCTGCTAATGCACGACTGTAATGTGAAACCGACTGATGTTAGAAATAGGCCTCGTATGACAAATGTCTGCGAATGTATTGATGATTGAAGACGTGTTCACACTTCGCATACAAACTGAGATGGGGGTGAGTAAATGAGAAACTATGAACACGGATACATTCTAGATGCCCGACATTTTCTGAAGAGATATACCTCGGGAGTTCGATTGTTTGTTGCCTCTGTGATTGTGATATTTGCGTCACACTAAGGATTAATTAGCATAGGAGCTCACCATAAATTTACTAAGGATGAATTTATAGTTATACTGGAATGGGTCTTGTCACCTAGCTTGCACAATGGTTAACAATGGTTGAAATGAATTTCGACTAATCCTTTATTGTCTTTTTCAGTTCATTATTAGATGCAACATGTGCTGTCCTTGAATGCAACGGAAGATGGCGCCCTTCATTTTGCCATCCGGAGTAAAACAGATAATTATGAGATCATGAGATGCATGTCATTTGATTTCGATGTTTCCATACAATTTCTAGCTCATCCTGTCGGAATGGGCCAGATGATCTCATGCCGTGGCGTGGCGTCCGTCGTCTGTCCCACAATTTCTAAATGCTTCTTCTTCTTCGTCAATTCTTGTCCGATTTCAATTCCGCTTGCTTCATGATAGCACTAGGTGGGGGATTCGAAACTTCTACACAGAATTTTGAAACTCATTAAATATGCTAATTTATACGCATTTTTCAAAAATCACCAAAAAATGCTTCTTTTTCTCATTTGAAGCCCGATTTTGATATTTTTGTTTTGTTTCTGCTAGTAGAGATTTATGAGGTACACTCAACTTCTACACGGAATTTCGAAATTTTGTCTGAAAATTAATTATGCTAATTTATGCGAAACTTATTTGAAATTCACAAAGTCTAACGGTCACAATTATTCCACTAAAACTGAGTTTCTAGCACTTAAACTCTGTTAGATATTCTAAGATATTTCATCTGTATGCCAGTGTCAATACAAAATGTTAATATTTAGGCTTGGAGGAGAGACACCATACTTAACAA
>JZLH01S0125873.1:0-10001 GCA_001188425.1 Eucidaris tribuloides
AATTCGAGGTGTGAAGAAGAAAATACTAGTAGTCATCACGCAAAATGGAGGAAATGACAAACAGGGGCGAGGATTTGTAGAAAATCGTTTATAACGAAATGAATAAAAGAGGCCTAGCCAAATCGGCCGCGTGGAACGGCCTGCAATGAATGATCGTGTGTAGATTGAAGTTTTATTTGAATAGATACGAATTGTCTTTCTGTTTTGAAGATAGCTCCTGAACCACTCCAAGGCTTTCCGCTCTAATTCCATAATAAGAGAGTTTTATATAAGAGGTATATCATGATTATGGTATCGAAAGCCTTGAGAAGTCGCAGGAACTCACTCGCAAGGGTATGGCAATGTTGGTCGGAGGCTTGGGTTATATTTATTCATGAGAGTAAGAATGGCATGTGTAGTGTTGTGTTTTCCCATAAATCCCAAATTGAAAATCAAGAATGTATTATGGTGTTGGAGAAAATCGATGGTTCGGAGTATACGACCTTTTTCAAGAATTTTGAAAGACAGGTCAAAAGTGAGATTTGGTCTGTAATTACTTGTTCCTTTTCTTCACACGCTTTTTAAAGATGGGACATACGCTTTGCTAATTTCATATCATCAGGGACAATGCCGGAAGTAACGGAAAGATTAAACACGTGTGCTAATGGTTGTGCAATTTCTGAAATGACGTATTTCAAAACGATGTTATTGTCATGTCCACAGCTCTTTTTGTTATCAAGATTGTTTACAATGTTTAAGATTTCTGCCTCATGAACAGGGTCAAAAAATAATGAATTGGGATTTGGCTCGTTTAGGAAATCTGTAAAATGCTGGTTGGAAGGGGGGATGTTATTGGCTAAATTAATTCCGATGTTGGAGAAGTAATTATTGAATGATTCCGCTATGGCACAGGGCTCTTTAAGAATATTACCATTGTCATTTATTTCAGAGATCTGCTGTTTGTCTTTGTTTTTATGTAATATTAATAATAGAAAGGATTCAGTAAGGAGGGCATTCAGAAAATCTAGAGAAAAAAAGTTTGAATCATAATGTAGTATATTGACATTAAAGTCGCCCATGATGAAGCAATCCTTCTGCTTAAAAATTTGTTTTGATCATAATTGTTGTAAGGCTTCTATAAATTCATTGTGGTTCGATTGCGGGGGCCTATAAACGGTTCCTACCAGAATATTTCTTTTACTGGGAATACTAATTTCTAAAAAAACAGTTTCCAAAACTGGAGTCATGCAGAATAGCTCTCTAATAGGGGTAAAATTCAAGTTCCGGGAGACATAAAGGGCAACACCACCCCCAGGTTTGTCGATTCTATTATTAATGATTAACTCATATGACGAAGGGACATCGGAAAACCACGTTTCAGTTATACCAATAACGGAAAAGGAAAATTTAAAATCTTCGAGAAAGATACGAAGTTGTTCGAAATTGCTGTTCATGCTTCTAATATTGCAGTGGAGGAGAGAAAACTCTTTACGAATAGTTGTAGGATATTGGTGGGTGAACTGACTAACTGTGTAGTATTTTGATGTGGGATATTGACCACAAGAGTCATTTGAATCAAACGAAAAGTCCAAATTATCAACTTGAGAGTTCATAGCCTCGACGATATTGTCGCCATAAGTGGTGTCGTTACTTGAGGCACCAGGAGTTTGATGAGGCTGGATTGTGCAGTAGAAATCATCGTCATCTAGAATATGAAAAGGGAAATCAATATTCTGAGCCATTATAATCTATATGAGAAAATAATGTGGCGTATGAAGTTTGGAACTGACATAGTAAAACATGAATTCGTTGAATCTCCTGAAAGAGAGAGGGAAGAAAGCACAACACACAACACACAAATACATAAAACATACATAAACATGAGACAGGGTGGAAGAGAAAATGCTAGCAACAAAGGGGAAAACATGTCCAAACGATGGCGATGCTCCAGACAATGTTTATGTGTAAGGTTACGTAACGGATACATTCAGAATAAGCGATGAATGATAATCAGCAACAGAAAAGAGGTACAGAGTTAAGACCGAGGTGAAACATGCAGCTGAGGCTATTATTATCCAGGTTGATGTTCCGATTATGGGAGATGCAAATTACACCTACAGGCAAGCAAAGTTAAATTATGTAGGGTCCATGGTTAAACAGACGGGAGGGAAGAAGAAACAGACGAAAACAGAAAACAACAAAGTTAAATGAATTAAATGAGGAAATAGCATAATAGTGCAAAGAGAATACGACTGCTCTCTGTATAAGTCTATGAATGATAGTATATAAATGATCAACTGATGTAGATTGACAAAAACAATTTGACTTCAACTGAATATAACATTTTTTTTTCAGTTGAAGATAGGAAACAGAAATTACATTTACAAAATTTATCAATTCTTCATACATTCTACTTGCTCTTAAATCTTTCATAACTATATACTTATGACACAATCCATAGACAAAAATACATACGGGAAAGATGTGGGATAAAAATAGCGACTGTTCATATACCTACTGTTAAATTACAAACGAATTCCCCTTGAGAATATTATAAACACTACACAAAAAGTAAGCTCCCCCTTGTTCAAAACACCACAACTTTTTAACGAAATAAGTTTTAGCAAAATAACTTTGCAGGAATATTTCCACATTCCCCGACTAACCCCTGTGCGAAAATAAAATTAATCCGTCAAGCCATGCATGAGTGAGCACGAATCAAAGGCAAAAGTGTCACTTTTCAAAAGTCATTTGATACACAACGTATTAGTCATTGCTCACGCATGATTGAATTAAAACAATGAATATTGATGCTACCGAAATTTCATTTGCACGCACGAATTCCATGTTTGAGTGCATTTTCGGGGTAGTAAATGTAACTATTTTAAAAAAATAAAATAATGTATAGGCTATAGATTACGCAGTTTTCAATAAGTTTTAGATTTAAAAAAGTTTAATTAATATAAGGACTAGCATGTACTCTTATAAGTCTATTTCAAAAGGTGTTAAGACCAATGTCTATAACTCGGTTCCGCCCCAGTTTTCTTTTTCTCTTTGGTTCTCCTTTTTCTTTTTTCTTTTTTTTTTGATGGCCGATGGGGGGTCACGCCCCCCCCCCTAGTTACGCCACTGATTATAATGCACGAAGGAAGTGTGGCTGTTTTGCGAAAATGACTAACCTTTTTTTTAAATTCAATTCAAATCACATCAAAAATAATCCACCGAGATTAGGTTTGATAATATGTCGGGGTTCAAAACATTGATTCTATTTTGTTTTAAATTTAATTCTTGAAGCAGATTTGTAGCGTCAAATGTACCCGACGCTATGGAGTTGATGCCATTCCCCGATAGGTTTATCTCTATTAGCTTTGGGAAAGGAATAAAATCATCTTTGAGCAGTTGTGTGATTTGATTCCATCTGATGGTCATTATTTCCAGATCAGAAGAGTAACCCAAACTTCCTTTTGGAATGGTTTTGAATCGGTTATAGTCGATATTCAATCTGGACAACTTCGAAGCTCTGACACGTAAAGATTGAAGCGCATTTCCTGACAAGTTCAAATGCACTACAGAAGGCATTTCTAAATCTTCGAAGAGTTCCGAATTTCTTTCGGTCCAAGTAGTAAAGAATCGAAACGTACTGAGTAAATGTTTGAACTATTCAAGAGCACAGGGGATATATGGGGAATAGGATTGTGTGAGATGACCAAAATGTCCATTTGAGGTGAAGAACCAGAGAATATATCCATTCCTAAAGTTACAATTTTGTTGTTCTTCAAAATTAGCTGGAATGGTACTTCTGACGGAAAGGTACGATCTTGCAGTTGAAATATGATGTTATTTGATAGATCTAAAATCTGTAACTCCAACATGTGACCAAATGTTTCTCTTTGAATGTAGTGAATGTTATTGTAAGATAGATCAATAATGCGCATTTTCCTTGATCTACTAAATTCGATTTTTGTAATATTGGTAAGACCATTTCCCTTGAAGTATAAATATTTCAATTTTGGCAAAATAAAAGCATGGCATAAATATTCAGAAAAAAATTATTTTATTTGACACCTCATGCGTAAAAAATGAATAACGTATGACGGAGAACAAGTAAAATTAAAACATGCCTGTTTTAGCGTGATTTTCAGTATGAATACATTTTGAGCTTTTTGAGGCAAGCTAAACAAAAAGGTGCACGCACAGCTGACTTCACGCAATATCTTGCTCGGGGCACAACAATAGGCTCTGAATCAAGTTAGCGAGGTGATTTCTTGGTTACTGGCTGCCAAATCCAGAAAGCAGAGTTAATGAATGCATTTTGGAACATTTCTGAAAACAAGCATCATTTCAAATTGTCTTTTTTCACTCATGCATCGCTCATTTTTCATAAATGAGGTATCATACGAAAGAAGATAAAATAGGATTTTTAATGATGTCCTTCAATATCGAAGATATTCTGAGTACATTCAAGCGTGACAGTTTGAATTTCAAATTTGCTCGTGCAAATGATTTTATACCTGTGTCCCTTCTGATTGTCTTTGCTCAGTCATGCGTGACTGGAAATCTCAGTGACTGGTATCAAATTAACGAAGAGAAAATATGCTTGCCAACTATGTACGACTTTTTTGTCAAATTTGTTATTAACATATAATAATATCTTCATCAGTCTCGGCTTCCTTTTTTCTGGGACACACTGTACAAAGTAATTTGTGACAGAGATTTATGGTGCCCTCACATGGCCCTTCAATTATTAGTAGACATGAATTTCCATCCGATCCCCCTCCCCCCCCCGCCCCGTGATTTTATTCACACTGACTTAAAATGCACTTAGTTTAGTGTTTATCTCGCATCGTGAAAAGACAACAAAATTAAATATCTTTAAATATTTGGATTCCTTAAAGAAAAACGCCCAAATAGCCTATGTAAACTCTATTTCAAAAGAGCAAATTGGTAAATCAATAGTGATACTCCTCGCGTACGAGCGAGGAGGCTGATACATCCATACTGTTATGTTTTTGTTTAACCATAGTTCTTGCCACATTAACTTACCTTCTATTATACTCAATGCTGCTAGCCACATAGTATTTAAGTTAGGTGTTGTTGTGTTTCATATTCATCAGATTTTGAAATTTCGGTATCATATATCTTAACATAATATTGTTTCGTTTCGCTTATATCTATTGATTTCTGCAAGTCTTTATGTTTTTCCTTAGTTGTCTTTCAGTTATTTTTTTTTATTGAACTGTAATTAAACTTACGATTTATTTTTCAATTTTAGTTATTTAGTGCTTTTGCTTACCATCTTTTTACATAAGTAAGTCTACAATTTGTATTTTTATTTATTTACTCGTGCAATGTATGTAATTATAAGGACATAATTTTGCTGTGTTTTTATATTTATAATCGATTTTGTATTCTTATCGTACGCAGGGCTTTCTTGTAAAGCAGCAGGTTGTTGTTGTTGTTGTTGTTGTTGTGTTGTTAACTTCCGTATGGATGAAAATCAAGTATAATACAGTACAGGAAACAATATATACATGAAATACGGCTTGGTACCATTTCACAGCTGCCACTATAATTTGGCTGCTGGTCTTCCATGGGGCCACATTTATAACTGTGCAAAATAAAATGTGACAATAATAAAAACAAGTGTATGCTGACCCGTCACCGCGAAACCGCCAACTAAATGTTGCAAAACCACCAAGAAATGAAAACAAAATGCCTCAGTAAGTAAAAGGGTTTGGATGATAATCAAATTTTTGCCTAGTGAAAGCTAAAACATTCATATGTCTTCACTCAAAGTAATTTCTTTCAGCATTGTTTTGCTTAAAATCAAGTGCGACTCTAACAGGCATCGCGGATTAGCAGGTCACATATTATTTTACACAGCAAATGAGAAACAAAATATAGATCATGTTAAAACTATCAAAGACACACACACAACAACAAGAAGAAAAAAAACTAACAATATACAAAATTATTCAAGTAAGAATTTTAGGTCAATCATTTGCGTATATCGACTCTTTTAGGTAAACACAGAAATTCCGTCCACCCGACAGACTTTTTGTTTTGTTTTCAGTGACATTATGCTTATCAAAACCTAGCTTCAGAATACACTGAAAATATTGATTTTCTATATTCTGAAAACATTAACACTGTGAGAATTAAACAAGATTATTTACCATGTTGGAATGTTGAGCATTAACATTTGTCGCTAGCATTAGCAGAAGTGGTTATTTTTAATTTTTTTTTTTTTAAACTCATTTTGCTATTACAACTTGAAATTTTCTTGGGAAACTGGCCTAATTAGAAGTTAATTTGCCAATTACCGATAATATTCTTTAAGATGTTTGCTCCATGATTCATTCTATTATTACTTTAGATAATTATCAGCATATATATTTCCGTTTGAATTTTCTTATCTCAGAAAGTAACTTGTTTTTCAGGTCCAGCATTGTCAGTGGAGCACTGAATGAAACCTGAACCTGCTAAAAGAAGACTTCAATAGTAATATAATACAATAGATAAAAATAAATAAATAAATAAATAAATAAATAATAAATAAAATAAATAAATAAACGCAACACTTATTCGTAATTACTTACGTAAATGGTATGACGGTAGAGTACCGTTAAAACGGTTGATCAGATATACTCAGAACGAATGTGTTTCCGTCATATCCCAATGAAATGGATATAGACGTTCGGATACAGCTTACTGTTTTTTGCTCAGGAGCCTCTAGTAGTATAACTACGAACTGTTTTGTGGAGCAATGTCATAAAACATGGACTTTGGCCTGCAAAATTAACACCACAAAAGTATGATGGTTTTTTCCCGCAACCATTTGCGTGTGTGACGGGCGTAATGAAAGTGCCCATGTCATTTGATACGATCGGAATTGAGATAAGAACATCTATCTTGATGGATGTCGAAATTGAAATCAGGAGTTTCGCTTGTGGTATACGTGTGTGATGTCTCGAACGAATTTCCAACTGAGACGTCGAAGCAGGTGGTCGTACGGCGTGGCCTCTTGTCAAGTGTGCTCTATGGGGGGGGGGCACCCGTCGTAGTACCAAAATTGCATTGTTGATAGATATTGTGGATTTAGCGCTGCGAACGCGTAAACGTGCGATAGGGGGGAGGATTAGTGGATACCCGTGCTCTCAATGTCTTTCTTTTTTTGGGTTTTCTGGTTTTTAGATTGGTTGTTATAATGTTATTTTAAAAATAATCGCACGTATATGTACAGTGACTTTAGTTTTATCGGTGAATATGGTTTTATGTAAATGTCATTAAGTGGTGAAAGAGACAATTCCGCCAGCCGTATGTGGTAGCGAGCGAGGTTTGGACAAAACTTTCGAAATTCTAATGATGAAAAATGCGCCTTTTGGCACGCCCCTAGCCAGAATACATATTATTCTAAGGAGGGGTGTGCTTATAAGTGAAAAAGGACCTATGATAGCGGGAAGGGGCTGACCATCCATATACGGATGGGTTCAGGGGCCCACCGTATAGAATTCCAAGCTGGGCGTCCCTCGTCCCGGATGGGAAGTAAGGATCCTGCAACTCACGGCTTTTAAGCAGCTTAATATGTTTATAATGTTTATTAGTGGTGAAAAAGGCAATTCCGCGAGCGATGCGGTAGCGGAGCGAGCGGTTGAGACATTTTTGAAAAAATTCCGAAGAAGAAAAATTGCGTTTTTGCAGGCCCGTAAGCCATTTTCAAAGGAGGTGGGTGCGGTTAAGTCAATAAATAATGTGTATGACAGGGAGCGAAGGGTGTCTGACCACCCTTAAAGTGGTATGTTGCTTCCAGGGTTTATAATATAGGTCCCCGTCTTAGGTTGGGGGTCAGGGGGTTCGCTCTCTGACGCTTCATGTTGCTAGCGAAAGTTTGCTATACGGATATTTTGTAACTCTGTGACAACACGAATTCTTTTAGAAATGGACAGTCAACAAATAACAAAAATAAACCCAATTTTTTTTTTAAAAATTGGTAAGCTTCATGTCTTAGGTATGAATTCAGTAGTCCTGAAAGTCCGATAAGCAGGTTATTTGTGAAAACGTGGGTGATGATTGTCGGGGGTCAGAGGGCGAGCCCCAGAAGCTAAGCTCGAGCATGAGTTTCGAAACCGTTTGATAACTAATTGTGACCGCTTTGATAACACTTTTTTAATAATGGAGCAGCTACAGGCCGACAATAAAAAAACAAAACAAAAAAACAAAACAAACACGCCGCTACTGAACTTTCTTGGCAACTTTCCATGGTTAATTTTTTTTTATTATGACTGCTGATAGCAGTAGACTTTACAAGACATAACGGTAACATATCGGGGGTGAAAAAGGGTGCGGAGCCTCCCTGAAGCTCATTGGGTTCTAAGCGGTTTTTTATGAGACTGAATTTTGACGTGCCCGTCATCATCTGTTTCGTGAAATTTAAGGGCCTACATTCAAGAATAATCAAAACCGTGACGATAGAAATAACGTTCTTTAGGCAATTCTACGAGCGCGACCATGATTGAAGGGGTATAATGAATTCCACGCTGAGGGGAGGGGGATACTCTCAGTCTGAACACGATGATAATATGGGAACGCCTAAATATCCACAATTATGCACAAAACCAAATACACCCAACTTTGAATAGGTTCAAAAGAATGTGCTACTCTCAAAATTAATAATTACAATTTGCTCAGTCGAATTGCGCCTGCATGTTACTCCAGCGGAGTTTATGCTAGTTCATGACTATAGGCCCAGAAGCGGCAGAAACAAATTACAATAAAATAAAAGTCCTGTTGTAAGTAAAAAGTTAAAAAAAGTGAGGACTTTCGGCTGTAATGTCTATTTTCATACGTCGCATTTATCAGCAAAAATTTCTAGCTAGGTTCGCCTCAGTTTTCTTTTCCCATTTATTCCTTGTCTTCTTTCTTCGTTTTTTTTTTTGGCTGGCCGATTGGGGAGGCACGTGGCGCCCAACCCCCCCCCCTAGTTGTGATCTAGAATACAATTTTGTAGGAAATGCAAGAATGGCGCAACACGCAATAAAGTGTGCCCCGTGGTTCGATGAGTTTGAAGGAGGAATTTCTTCGCAAAATTGTTTGATTTTGAAAGTGTATTTGTAAATATTGCTCAGCTATCGCTGTCAAAGTAAGGTTACAACTGTAATCCTGCGAGCTGAGCGGTGTTGAAAGCGACGATAATTCCTTTAGAAGAAGATACGAATCTGTATTTCGAAAAATGTCAAAGCGATTCAATAACAAAGCAATCGCTATCAACGCTATACCCCGTCAAAGATTGTAAAACACATTATTCAGTATTCATGAAAACGCCTGCAGAGCATGTACAACAAACCCCATTTATGAAAATTTAAGCAGGATTTTAAGCAGTTTTTGATAAAACTTAAATAAAAAAGTAACATAGGACTTTACCCTGATAAGTCTATTCAAAAATGTGATTTAAGATACTTTCTAACTCGGCTCATCCCAGTTTCTTTTCTTTCTTCATCCTTATCGCTTTTTCTTTCGGTTTTTTTTATTTGCCCGGCCGATTGGGGGGGGGCATCGGTTTTCCCCCCTGCCTGCCCCCCCCGTAGTTACGCCACTGCGTCGAAGCAAGAGCGAATGGATTGGGTTTGGCGAATTCTAAGATCACCTTTTCCAAAGGAAAATGACCACTGCCTAGAGGATCATGCAACAAAGGCGGCCGCTAATTACTTGGCCTATTTGCCTGAGAGCTAATTGCCAGTTTGCAGAAGCAAATGTCACGAAATATCATGCATCTCTTAGGGTAGATAGCTCTTCTAGTGAGACAATGAAGAGGCAATAAATTCTGGGCTGCAATTAACCCTTTTGTTACATTCTGTTGAGAAAGATACCTTCAACGCGTCACTTTAACTGAATATAATATTCTCAATGCATGCATAAATTACCCATAGCTTCAGCGTTGATCACGTTTTTTTCAAAAGTCTTCCGCCGCACCGGCGAAAAATGACCGTGTTCTGCACATGCGCCAAAGAGCCTGGCTTATTACG
>JZLH01S0125877.1:6444-24479 GCA_001188425.1 Eucidaris tribuloides
GCTCATGGAATTAAACCTGTATAATCAATTGATTTTTTTTTTCCAAGAGCTGCCAAACATATTAAACAGAATTATTTCTGTTCAGGAATAGATTCCACCTCCATAAAAACGTGTCCATTATGTAACTGTCAAATATGATTTTTATCATCATCTCTGCATTTGAAACAAGAATTCATTCATTATGCCAATGATGTATTCATTGAGAACTGCCAAAATACTTTTGCCTATACCTAATACATGTATATGTTCTAATATTATTGCAAGATAAAGATGGTAGGAATTGAACTTAAACTTTTACTTACTGAAATTACATATAACCACCCTTTTGCTTGCAGTCAAGTGGTCGTGGGTTGCTGTCAGAGCATTGACAGAGTGATGCAGTTTTTAAGTTCAAAGGTCACAAGTAATGTTGGGTGAGGCATGAAGCATGAAGTGAGACATGAAGTATGAGATAAGTGACAATGTGTAGTTTAATTGTTTTCTTTGCTTTTAGCCAATGTAGTATGTGCAATATATAAATTTAGATTGATTCTGCCAAAATTCATAACTGAAATAATTGTTTTGGAATAACATTGAATTGTATCATCCATTGATTTATGATGCATTTCTGATATGTTTACACTTAACTAAGTACAGACTGTAGTCCACGCAAATAAAAAGTAGAGATATATTTTGTGATCATGTTTACCTGAAATTGAAAGGTTGTACTGAAATAAGTGGTCAGTAAGGGTGATTTTTCCCTTTGTCAATTTAGAGGTTAAAACATTTTATTTACATGTTATATGAGGTGCAGAGATATACTGCCTGGGATGTCCTTTGGTGACCTGATCCCACTTTTCTCCCCAAAGTGAATTTTGTACATGTATATGTTTTGATACTGTATGGGCCCTGGCCCCTCTGTTTCAAATTATAAACGGTGGCCAACATTTTTTCCTCTGAAAGCCCGAGCCCTCCACCCTTCCCTTAGATTTTCTTTATCCTGGAAATTTAATATCACACACACACACACACACAATCATATCATGTACGATGTAATTATACAATACAGATCTATTTGATATAATCAAGGGAAGATCAGTAATTTTGCCTTGTTTAGTGAATGTATCTTTATTACCATAATCTTAGAACGATAAAGCCTTGTTTGAAATACGAACAGACGCAGATTGAGGAAGAACATTATTTGTTCTGACAGTGTTTGTATCCTTGCCACATAACGAAATATTTTATGACATCACTTGTAATGTGTATTTCTTTGTAAATAAAGATTACATGAATCATTTGACACTAAAACTATGTTAACGCGTGTTTGGTCATTTTTTGTCAGTTTATTTTTATTTCATTCAGTAAAAATGGACAAGACACATCAAAATACCTATTACATGGATTCAAAGATAAGTAACATACATGGAATATCAACATAACTGCATTGGGCTGTAGCCAATAACGAAATTATATCCTTACAAGAGGCTGATCCTTTCATAAATATTAAATGAAAATTACGCGAAGATGTAAATCATTACCGACACAAGTATAAAATCAAATCAAGTAATACAACACAATAAAAGATACACACAATAAAAACAAAATGTTTGTATATGTCAATGAATTCACGCGTAAAATATTAAAACTGGCAGAATCTTTATCGGCATTTTCCAATGATAATCGTCCGTAGCATATGGACCCACTTCATACTCGTATTGGGGGGGGGGGGTGTTCAAACACCCATTTTGTATAAGGGGGTGTTTTTAACATCCCAAAACACATACCTTTCCCCTGGAAAACATCATACTGTACATGTATTTCAAAAGGGAGTCTTTGCAACCCCCGTTACAAATAGAAAGAAATGGTGTTTGACCTTGAACAGACATGATTTGGCCATGAACAATTCTCCAGACGGACCCGACTCTTTTTGGTATTTGTGGTGTTTGGCTTGTCGCTTTACTGTCCGTGTAAAAATTCCCGTCGCCCTTTTTTAAGGGGTGGGGGCTTTTCGCTTCACTGTTTGTCCGTGAATAGATATAATTTGGCTGTGACAAATCCTCCCCCCCCTTTTTTTTGACTTTTCACTTTGCTAGTTGGCCGTGAACGAACATGATTTGACCGTGAAAATTTATTTCCGTCATTAATTCGTTAATTGATTTAGACGTAAAGCTGTCAAATCAGAAGAGTAAAAGCAATATTTTTTTTTTGCATTCTGCCCGTCCCATTGTTCCGAGACTACATGCTAGCCTGTGTGTACACAAAGTAAAACATCAACTGACCTGTCCAGTCAATTATCATCATCATCATAGGCGTATCCTTTTCAAGGGGGAGGGGGTTCGTGCGCGGCCAAATCCAGACCGTTGACGGCCAGTTAGCGGCCGAAAAGTCAAAAAGTTGGGCGGGGGGAGGGGGGCAACGAAAGAAATTTTTCATGGCCAAATCCAAGGGGCAAAAATTTTCAAGGTCAACGGATGCTTTTACAATGTCGTACATGGGGCACACACAAAACACACTGATTTCACACCAGCAGATATTCATTCTTTTTGGTTCTTTATGCCCCAGTTGTGCCTCGTCCAACTGATATATAGCAGAAGACATAAACAGGGATAATGTGTATATCAAATCATTTTATTAAACATTTTTAATCTCCAAAATCTATTTCCGTACTATAAAAAAGGTATATACATGCACTGACATAAGAATTACAAATTTACAATTTGATTAATCCGGAGGTAAAAGCAAAAAGATAATGATTCAGTGGTGGTCATTTCATTAATTTTAGTTATACACAACCGACTAAAAGTTTCAAATACTATTGTATTCTAAGATTTGAAAACTTTTTTTATGTAGGCAAAAATAAAATGAATGCTACCCATGATTGATTAATGCATATAACCTATACCCTTTTCTACAACTGCGATAGTCCTGTACTTATATTGATCGTATAAAGTGGCATATTCTACTGCTTGTTTTCAAGTGAAACATGAATATGTCCCTTTTAAACTTATATCTTCAATCAATGATTAAAGACACTTTTTAACATTGTGGAAGCCCCATTTAAAAATGGTCAAACTTTGATATCTGACCTATGTGGTAGTGTTTAAATGGACAAATAAACACCATAGTCCACAAAACTTTAGACCGTAATGCTGTCCTTAGCAGAATACAGATAAATATCGGCACTTGAATTAATGTTGTGTATAATAGACAAAAATATATAACGGCAGTCTATGGGGAGAACTGGAATAGTCGCACATCGGTTTTCACTTTATTGTAATAATAATGTAGGACATTTATATTTCGCAGATACTATAATAATATACTCTACTGCGCATTATACAAACACAATTCAGGTTATATTCCAATAAGTAAATGAGTTTTTAATCTCTTCTTAAACTCTTTTACGGAAAGTGATTTTCTCACAAACAATGGAAAGATTATCACCAGTTTTTTTTACTATTTAAGTTCTTTATTGATTTTCAAGATTCATAGATAGCAAGCATAACAATCAATAACAAATTACAATAATTACAGATGAAAAAAACAATGGCCAGTGTACAAAAATACATAAATATGTATACCGTAGATTAATTTAAAGGCTTCTTTATAACGAGCGAGCCCAGAAATAAATTAGAGGGAACCCTGATTGATACAGGATAAAAAAGACGAATTGCTGCGTGCAGTCCTCATAGCAAAACAGTAGTGATCAGACAGGGAGTAAGCAGACCCGACGTCGTCGGCGCGATCCGCCTGAGAGCGCCACAAAAACAAAAAACAAACACACACATACACACGAAAAAACATACAAGCCACACTAGTACGTACACAAACGCATAACTATAACACCTACACCCACACATAACTATGTACACATCACACCACCCCAGCCACAGCCAGATCAGTACACAACAACATACAACGACACAAAAACAACCTTACCATTCACGAAGGATCGCCCCGTCCACCAAGCGCGGCCCGCTCCCGCCACCCCAAAACATCATGTGAAATGATCCTTTGATCACGCCGCAGGCCAAATATCGATTGCAGGCAACAGGAGTTCTCGGGAAAACCCCGAGAACAAAAAAAGGATACCTCGCTCATGCAGAAAGATAGAGATATATTAACTGGCATATGAACATTATTGAGTGCTATCAATATAATCAAAATACATGTGCTAACTGGAGGTATCATACAATTAGTGAACCTACCATGCAAGGGCTACATATTCCATCAGTTGGGCGCCGCATACAAAGTAATGGCCTTGTCACAAGGGTAACTTTTGACTTTCTGAATGGATGTTTCAAGTAGTGTGTTATCTTGAGAATTTCGGCAGGCGTATTTGAGTAGGAGCATTTTTATTCTAAAGCTGTTAGTATGTATACTTGCCCATAATTGCTATGTCTAACAGTCTTTAAAATTTCTTTGTTTTACGGTGAACCAATGGCCAACTCCTCTCATAACGGAACTACAGTGTGAGAAACGAGGGGAGAGTTACAGAACTAATCGAACACATCGTTTTTAAAAGCAGCTTAAAAGGGAGAAGGAGCCAGAGCAAACTAACAGGCAATAAGTTAAAAAAAATGACATTGTGGACTATTAGTGAGAATGTATCGGTACTACATTGGGTGATTAAGACAGCCTAATAAGGGTGACATACTCGCCTCAGCCAAGGCCCCTTTAGTGAATTTGTGTTATTTACGTCTTTGCAGTTTTTATCCTGGGATAACTTGCAGAAACAACTATAAGGGGGGAGGACTTATCGATTGCAAAAGCTGCATACATTTACACAGCGCGACTACACAACGTCAGGTGCAATAATCTTGTCACGCATGTTCATCTCCAGACCAGATGCACTGTGATCGATTTGCTTGGCAAGAACTCAATGTTTTTTCTTAACTTATGCCTGTTAGTTGCTGCCCATTCTCCCTTTAATGATTGTTCTTGAATAGCATATTTGGCAGGCGTTTCTTATTAAAGCCTCATCAGAGAAGGATCAATGGCAGCTCTGCATTGTTGGAGACTGGCACTACTGTCAAAGTACATCTGATTGGCCAAGTCAATTTCCAGTTTGCCTCTGGGCAACGTCCATTTTCTGTAATCTCCGCAAACGGTTTAAACACAATAGACCAACAATACTAAAGGGTTTGCACTTCGTATAAAAGGCAACTGAGAATGCATAATTGCCCCCTCCCATCTTCCGCTGTGCCCCACTGGCTCCGCCTCTTGTTAGTGACTGCTTTGACCTTATTACGAGAGAAAAATGAAGTAAGTGTCTACACTCTAACAACAAGTGTTAACTCGGGGATAACACTTATTTAACACTTAAACGTGTTAAGTTTGATATGCAAACGTGTAGTAGGTATTTCACACGATTAACTTAAACCATGTTAAAAACGGTACATGTATAAATGTTAATAACTAGTAATACATTATGTGTTAATTGAAGATGATGCTAGCACAATGTGTGAAAATTCGTTAACACTATTATCATTTTTAACACGTTTTAGCGTTAATCGTGCGAAACAACTCCTATATATTTGCACTTGTGAAATATCATATTTAACACTTTGAAGTGTTAAATAAGTATTATCCGCTGAGTTCACACTTATCTTTAGAGTAAATACTCTTCCGGTCTATCAGGCCTATTAGGCCTACGGTAAATATCCTATCTTTGGTCTATCGGCCAGCCCTCTCCTCCAGACCACCCATCCTATGGAATAGGTAATTAACTAGCATAATTATTCAAATTGACAAAAGCCCACCTTTTTAAAGGAGGTTGTTTTTAATAACTTAAAGCTTGTTTAAGGCTTGCCTGACACAGGAACAACTACATGCGTACACTGGATTTAAAATATTTAAATGTACTTGTAAAACATGTTTATAAAATAACTCTTTACAAGTCTCCCAGGACGAAAAAGCAAGCAAACATACATTTGAATGCATTAGTTAACCAATCTATTATCAAAATCTATGATCCTGCTTTTGTAGAATCCTTTAAATTCTGTCTCAAACACTATAGTTGATCTTTTATACGTATATGATACACGGTGTTTCATGTTGTAGTACATTTGAATGAATGACTGACTGACTGAATGAATGAATGAATGAATGAATTTGAATTTATTAACAACATAAGACAAAATTACAAATGTACATTCAAAAAGGTAACATAGTCGTATACATATCCATACATGAGTTACAAAGATAAAGAAAATATCCATGGCATATTATATTATAATAATGTCATATAAAAACTTGTAAATTGACCATATGCAAAATATGACTGAATTCCTAAAAAAAAAATACATAAACAACTGTAGCTAGAATTGCCGCTTTTACAAAAATCCAGTAGTGAAATAGCGATTTAAAAAAAAATAATAAACTTACACTGTTGTTTAAGGGAACACCAAAAGATAGATTGAGTGCCAGTCGAGATTGGTTCCCCGAGTTTAAAAACCGTATGCAAAGTCAAATTTGAGTATACATGTATTCACATCCAACAATTCAGCAGGAACATTTATTTTGACTTAATAACATATTATGTGATCTTTATGATTTATCAATGCTTAAGAGTCTAGTTCTTAGGTTTTTGCGAAATGATGATCGCGTTTTTTCTTCTCTCATATATATGGGCAAGTTATTCCAGAGCTTTGCCCCAATGAAAGAAATTGAAAAAGTCCCATGCGTGGTATTACATTTAGGTAATCGTAGCATTATAAATGCTCTCTCCCTCTTGTCTTATACTTTTGTTTCTAATGCATTCGGCCTCGAGTCCTTTATTTCAAACTCAATGACGTGGTACGACTTTCAGTGTGATGCCATTTCGTGGTGAAATCATAATGTTTCCCAAAACTGGGGGTACCTATATAAGAAACAAATAGCACAAATAACATAACATGAAATGACACATTTATATCTTGAAATGGCATCGTGTGATTTCAACATTAATTTATCTTTTTCCCTTCTAATTAAAATTTGAAACAAACGTATAATGTTATTATAAAAGAAATATACAAATAAGTCCATGTAATGCGGGGTTGCCATATTCCTCCGCTTTTTCAGTGTCCGTGTTTAATTTTAGCGACAATTATGTCATACGAAAAGTTAATTATTTTCTCCTAAATTTATCACTCGGGTATTTACGTATGTAGGCCTAATACGCTTACAGCAAAATTTGCAAGTTTTGCAAGTTATAGAACATCGCGCGTGTACATGAGCGCGCGTACAAAATCCTACTACATATAGTTTATAAAGGCAAGGATAAAGACAAATAGAAGACAATTATTGAGATGCTGATGTCATACTTTAGTTATTGCACAAAATGTGGTATTAAATCTAAGGTCTAAGATCTAAGATGCCAGAAAGCGTATTAAAGGTAATATTCTTTGTGTTTGAAGTAATTGGATTGGTTTAAATAACCACGGTATCGAATTATAACAACGCATATAGCATCTATATTTGAAGACTGTAGAGTAAGAAGTACTCCAGTCACATTTTGACGAAATTGAGTTAGTGATTGTTTTGAAGTCGTTACACGCTGGGAAATTTGTTGACAACATGTTGGTCAATTTGACCGTTCCCCCTAGTAGAGGTCAGGAGAGGGGTCACCTGGGTCAAATTTTAACTTGGTCCAATTTCTTCAAAATGTGTCTCAAATTACTTGACTAGTTACAAGAATTAAAAAAATATATAATTTATTATGTAGTTTTTGCTTTGTTGATGAGATTTGGGGTCACTTCCGGTCAAAGGTCAAATGAGGTCAAGTTTCAAACAACGTCCAAATTCGACAAATTGCATATCGAATTGTTCGTCTTACTAAGGACATTCCAAAAATATATACCATTAAGTATTTTTGGCATTCATTTATTCAAGAAATGCATTTGTTTTCCTGAGACCCTTGTTTGTAGAGGAAGAAGTACTCAAGTCCACAATATTGATTATTGGAAATCGACAAGTGTGACAATATTTTGTTTTTGTCCTAGCGTTTATTGTGTCAATTAAGTCCACCTAAGTTTAGATGTACAACTCAAACAATTGTAATCTGTAGACAAATTTGAAAACTTGGAGCCTTTGTTTCTCATAAGTAGTATTATGTGACTTCAGTACTTCATATTCTAACACAATCCCCTGATCGCTGATAGTGCTGATTGTAAATATGATGCAATGAGTGACACATTTTACACAAACACAGAATCGTATTTGGATCATGCCCTTGATGATAAATTTACCCACTACGAACTGTGGTCATAAGGTACGTTTTAACTGCGATTACGTTAAAGTGGAATGAAACCCAAACCTCTTCCTGCATTCAGAGAATGCATAACAATAAAATAAATAAAACAGCGGAAGTTTGAGCAAATTTGGTCGAACCATTCAAGAGTTATGAATGTTCAAAGTTGATTTAATCGTCATTATGGAGGATTCTTAAGTCTACCGCCTTTTGAGATGAAAATGTGGAGAACTCCCCATTGGTTTTGTACACCAATTTTCACTTGTTCTCATTTTTACGACATATCCGCTTTCCTCTTGCTTGTTGAACAAATACGGTATTTCCCAACAAAAACGAATCTAAGTTTTTCTGAATGAATTTGGTTAGAATACCCTCTCAACTGAAATTTCAGAAAAATTTAAATTTGTGAAACTTTGAGTACAAAATCAATTGGGAGTTCTCCACACTTTCATCTCAAAAAGTGGTAGAGTTGCCAATATAAGAATCCTCTATAATAAGGATTAAATAAACATTGAAACATTGAACGTTTATAATTCTTGAACGGTTCAGTCAAATTTGGTCAAACTTTCAACATTTTCTTTCTCTTGTTATACATTCTCTTAATGCAAATATATGTCTGGGTTTCATTCCTCTTTAACCTACCTGTGTCTGGGGTGAAACTTCGAAGCGGACTTCCTGTAAGACTCTACACAGTGCCATTTTAGCTTCCATCAGAGCAAACCTCATACCAATGCACATTCGAGGACCTGCACCGAACGGCATCCAGGCGTTGGGGTGGCGGTTCGCACTGTTCTCCTTTGTGAATCTAAATTAGTAAAAAAAAAATCACATCAAAGAATTCAAGTTTCACGAGATATACTTTTTAACGCATTAATACTGTTACTACACTGCCTTACATATCCTTAATTTCTTTTTAAACTGCAATACTATTGCATATCAGAATTCATCTCTTTGAAAATACATAACTATCCCATAAATTGCCATTGTAGAACGCAAGACTACCAAAATATTGACATCCCTTTTTGTTTTGTAAATTATATTTGTAATGGAATATCTGTGTTTAATCTATATGTTGTAACTGTGTATTCTTGTATATTATTATATGCATGTAAACAAAACATATATCCTTGAAGGACAGTTGAATTGAATTTGAATTGAATGAATTGAATTGAATTGAATTGAATTTCGAAGTCCACTTGTAAGGCGACCACCAAACCGTATTTCATTTAGATGCAGTTTGATGGCTTTGCATACATTCTTGGCGCTAAACTGATTATAGACTAATAACGAAATATCTCGGGCTGGGGGTCTAGAATGCGTGTATATCATACTGATATCAAATCGTCTCTAACTGGATATTGTTTCTTTCTTTCTCACTAAGTGGAACCCCGGGATTCTCTCAATATTCAAGAGATATGTCAGTGGGAAAGGAATATTTCATCTTACATCATAAAAACGTCAAGTTCAACCCTTAACCTACCTAAAACTAACTGATTTACACACTTTAATCAAAACATTTTCACAGCTTCTTGGATAGTGTGTTGTACTTGAGTCGTTTCAGATCTAGTGGTTATATGGCGTCGTTAACCAATTAAGGGTGAGTCCAAACCTTTTCTGAGAGATATCTCCTTCTTCCATTTTGTTGTTACGACAGGATATACTTTCACACCAATTTTACTTCAAAGGATAAGTCTTACTTTTAAGGAATTAATACATCTTCATTATTTGCGTATACTTTTACCAGTATTTGCATGTTTCTCTTGGAGAAGGTTACTAGAATCTTGCCAATTCTGTATTTTAGTCTTTGTGCGTTATAAATATATACACGTACCTGTCTGGATCGAACTTTTCTGGGCTCGGCCAGTGCTTTGAGTCGCGATGCAACGAGTATTGGGGAACGAAGATAATGGCACCTTTGGGAAAGGTGTATTCGCCGTACGTAAATGTCTGGTTACATCTCCTGTCAGTTCTGCGATAGGTGAGAAATGAAGATTGATTATAAAAACAGTCTAGTACTCTATGTTCCAAGATAAAAAGCTCCACCCTTTGAATTATTTCATAGATTAACTCGACCAGCTCTAAATGACTTATGGTGGGTTAAAGTCACTAGACTATACCTCGCGGATTTTTGAATTCCCAACGTTAGAATTTAGAAGGAAATGTATATGCTATTATTAAAGGGCAGTGACATGATCGGGAGAAATTGAAAAAAAATGCCTCTCGAACCAAACTGTCAGTGAAAGATACTACGTTGATGTATCTCCTGGCTGGAAGGATTGCTCTTGAATTTGTATGGCTGAAGGGAGAATCAAGCATGGACATTATAGCACTTTATTTCTCTCGAGCCCCGAAACAATAAAGTCCATAGAAAGCTACGCAACAAATTTGTCTGTAGCAAGGTAACTGATGGGAAGTTATTGTTAAAATGAGTCAAATTTTGACTACCAAAATGCTCACAATAGTATATCCTTGCACAGGTTTACAGCCTTCCTATACCCCAAGTTGCGGGACTACCACCAATCATGTAATTTACTTTTAATGGATTGTCATAATGGCGTCACACTTAAAAATACTGTCAAATTGCTAAACACTTGCTCCTATCTGTAACAAAGCGTATTAATTACCAAATGAAAGTCCTTCCTTACTCTGGCCTCCCCCCCCCTCCGAAACCTTGTAATGAGTATATAAAGTTGATATTTTCACACGTTACATCTTTGAATTTTACCAGTGTAACATTTTTCACAGGAGTCACGAGATTATCATTATCATCGTTACGAAGTAGACCTACCGATTAAATAGGTCTAGAACCAATAAGATTAATTTTCGAGAGTTGTTGTGTCATTGTTCAAATGCAATAATAGACCTACAGCGACTGTTAACCCAAACCAAGTCTTATTCTAATCTTAATTATAGTTCTGACTCTAATCTCAGACATCTTCTTCTTGGTGTTATGCCAATGGGACAGGTCCACACACCATGGTCGACAGGGTCGACAGTACTATTTCCTCCTCCATCTGTCTCTAACCCTATATCCTCTGCCTTCCTCTTCATCAGCACATTATTACGTGAAATCGTCCTTCAGATCAGACACCATCCCAGTTCTCGGTCTTCCTCTCCCCTTTTGCCATTAATTTTCCCCTCTATTACATCTCTCAGCATGTTGTGTCCCCTAAGAATGGGTACTTAAGCCAGTTATTCTTTCGTCTTCTCATGGTCTCCCGCATGTTCCTTTCTTAATTCACTCGCGATCTCCTTAAAGGCATCATATAACAATGTTTACAGTTAAAAAAAAACTGAGCTACATGATTCCCCATGCTACCGGTGTCCTGGAGAAGGTCTAAAAATGAAGTCCTGAAAAATTGCGGTTTAAAACGATCATTAAGTTCTTCTAAAAAGTGAAAATCATTAAGCGACCATTCCCGTTTTCCTCCATAGACTGTGTAGCAGAATTTTCTATCAGCTGAGAACAATTCATGTGCCGATTTCGATCTGTACATATTTTACGAGTGACAGCATAACTATTTAAAGTTTTGTGTTCTAGGGTGTTTATTTGTCCATCCAAACACTACCAGGTATGTCAGATAGCAAGGTTTGACAATTTTTTAAACTAAGGCTTCCACAGTGTTATACGGTATAGTGTCTTTAATACTCCTTTGTTGTTTCCAACTTATTCCTTCCATTCTTCTCCATAACCACATTTCAGATAAAATTTTCGTTATTCTTGCAATTCTTAATTTGTGAAGAGAAGTTACTCGTAATACTCACGCAGACGCGGGTGGGTAGATCCGCAGAGACTCGCACAGGACTTGGTCCAGATACGGCATCTTGGAAACGGTGGTGTAGCCGACGTCATCACGGGTAGGCGCCATCTCGTCAATCTCGGCGATGAGTTTGTCCTGTACTTCTGGGTTGGTTGCTAGGAGATACGAGGTAAACATCAACGCTGTGGTGGTTGTCTCGTATCCAGCAGACAGGAATATCAAAGCCTGGTGACACAAGTATTGAAATGTTGACAAGATATATTCAGAAAAATGATACTTTGGAAATAAAAGACATCTAACTGTCAATGTTATCCTTGTCACGCTCAGTATGTGGAGGGGCATTTTAATCGGACGTGCTTATTTGCGATTACTGTATGACTCTGTATTGAATGTATATGTATTTAGTATGTATGTGTATGTTTAACACTTTTCTTAATTGTGCCTCGTTCTGCAAGGTCTGTCTAGAACAGAGATAGAGTATAGGTAAATTCTATTTTATATCTTAGGCTTATTTCATAATCCGAAGCAGTACATGTATATGTGTGCACTGAGGTATATACACATTAAATGTCACTCTTGTAAATGAAATCACTTACAGACTTGATGAACTACTGGAGATGTCATGGATGGATTAGTTCAGAGCTTATTTCACGGTTTCGACTGACATCACATAATGTAGCCTACCTGGCCATAAACCTCGTCCTGAGTCAGGTACTTCTTGTGCTGCTTCGCGGCTTCTTTCTGAGATGTTGATGTTGTTCCATTCACTGCGACATCGGCGAAATATTTGTTGTGGACATCATCTTCGTCCTCTTCATCGGTATTGCTCTCTCCCTTTTGGGCGTCAATCAGTAACTGAAGAAAGTCAACTTTCTGAAACAGAAATATCACAATAAGTTACACATCAGACCTCTGTTATGATGATCTCTTCAGGAAATACGGGGGAAAATAATACTTGTGAAAGAAACAGACCGTATAAAAATTCCTCAACTTTTTTATTCTTGAGATGTGGACGGAGTGGCTAGAGTATTAGAACCGGCCCAGGACTACACCAACTACTATGACGGCACATTAAACCATCTACTTACTTTCTTTAACCCATACAGTATCACCGAAACAACAGTTCTTCGAGTTATTGCACTTTTATGAGATCGTGGTACTAGGAGGCTTAATTTTCAGCACATGATATCCAGCATGGCCCGTCTACCCTTTGAAGAGAAGATACATGTAACAGCAAATTCGTAGGTAATAGACAAATTGTTTTGTTTATTCCCATCCTAATCCCTTACTTAATTCCAGCGAAGCAAACTGCTAGAGCAGAATTAAGGGAAGTGTAAAAGTGGTGTCCCTGAGTATTTGCTCTATAGTGTTCATCGTCGTACCTAGTTCATGGGCTGCTTAGTATGGTATTAGGAATTGGAGAAAAACAAAATGAGTGGTCTAAAGACTAGTTACTCCAATGAGACTATACTTCTTCAGCAAAGAAGATTTGAGTTGACCATACAGAATATAACTCAGATTTTATAATACATAAAATTGGAATCCTTGTATTTATTTTTTTTTACTTTCTGTAATTGTTGAACAATTGTTTCTTGGTTTAAATACTTCTGTATTGGACATGTGTTCATGATGTTTCTTGTTGTTTTTGTCTTTCTGTTTTTCATTTCAATATGTAATGGTATTCTACATGTATTTACTTTGTATTTTAAGAGTAATTGAATATGTGTTTATGATTTTATTTTTAGCTTTCTTGTACTATATTTGTACCCTTGTACATTTTATAACAAGGTGCTCATAAAAAACAGTCATTGTGATTGAATGGGCCTACCCTGTTTTACTTTTTTTTAAGAAAACGAGAATAAATGAATAAATGAAATAAATTAATTAACTCTGCATGTAACCCATTATTCCAAAACACTACTTAGATAACACACCACCATTTGTTAACAGGAAGGGTTAAGGGCATACCTTCCCCGACTGTCCACGCATCCTCATCTCGATGGCTTTGTCCGTGACGTCCTGGAAGAATTGGATGATATCTTTCTGCAGGAACGTGATGCCGAGGAGTTTGAGGAAACGTCCCATGATTGGAAATATAGCTGCAGCCAAATCACACAAGCAAATACGGAACCTTAGGAGAACTAAATGACATTTTTGCCAGAGAAAAACTCTTGTCAATTTAATAAGAAGATGCTTTCCTAAATGGTAAATTTAATGGTATAATTACGTATACACATTTACCAGCGATAATTCTATGGTAAAAGGTTTATGGAATTTCCGTACGTGCGTGAATAAACTTGCATACAGAAATGTATCGGTACTTTTGTGGAAAGTTAACGAAGTAAATTCAGCACCTTTTAGAATCATACTCCTTTAGGTATTGTTTCCCGTAATTATTGTCTTCTGTTTTAATGCAACCGATGAACAATGAGTCGAGTAACAATTATTGTCGTCCAGGGGCGTCCATCTTGGGTGGGGCAAGGGGGCAGTCGCCCCCCGAATGAAAATATTGGGGGCATTCCCCCCCCCCCCCAAAAAAAAATAATAATAATAATAATTTTGAAAAACTGAGAAAAAAATCCTAAAATGTAATGCTAAATATGTTTAAAAAGCAGTGCAAAGCACTACAAAACCATCAAACTTAACATCGAAATAAAATCAAACATACGCAATTTTCACATTTTCGGCTTGCTACACGCACTTAATGTTAAATTACAAATTTGCGCGCGGAGCGCGCCAAAATTTTTGCCTTTTTTTCTCATTGTTTGCCCCCAATCCGAAAAATGGATCGACGGCCCCTGTAACCGTCTTACCTGCTAGAGCAAATGCGGGTGATGCCAAGGTTATATCTTGGAAAAATCTCTTCGAATGTTGGACAAATGGTTCGTTCTTATCACGTTGGGAATTCACTTTCAGTCCGAAGGCACAGCTAGCTACTGTATCCATCACAAAACCACCAAACAGCCTGCACACGGAACGAATATTCAGAAGCTATAAGACATGTGATCATTGGTAGGATAGAAGGGATGTATTAATAATGTAAAATGGCAGTAGTGTGGTTTTACGAAAATTAGAAAGATCTTATAATCTTCCATTCTGCCACGCTTTTGACTATCGTTTTTACCCGCTGTTTCAAGTAACAAATGTGGTCTTTCATCCATTTCATAAATTTGGATACCAAGACATTGATGATGGAAAGTATAAGCGCGAGAGAATTACATGTATGGTCATTAATTTTCTTCGGAAAGAAAGGGCATGAGAGATTTTATTCGCAAGACGTACACAACATAAACACAGGTGCACAAAGAAAACCGCCACAACGAATGCAGTTAAAATCATACAAAATTATTATAGAATTAACATTCCTCTCTTTTTAAGAAACAAAAAAGAAAATGTGACCATTTATGAAACAAAAGAGGGTATTACTATTCCCTTCCAAGCAATCAACCACTACAAATTCAAAACCAAACAAGGGCAATAACTCACCGCTGCAGTTCAAACGCAAGGTATAATTATGATCCCTCGGCCACCTTTCTTCATTTGTTGCCAGAACAAACTTATCAAATTAACACAAACGCTTGAAACTACATAACTTTTAATCATATCGTTATACCTCGTTGATAGCATGGTGTTAAGGGACTTCATACTAAAGTGGAAGCTGTTGGAATCAATGGAATGAGTTGTGGAAATATTGGCTTTTCCGATTTGAAATTTAAAATCGTAAATTTTGTAAAACTCACGATTTGCATTCGACGATGCCGTTTCCTTGGCTGGCATCACGCACGTTGTCCGCCAGAGTGTCGGCACACCCATTGACGATACCTGACATCTAATTGAGGAAAGAGATAGGTGTTTATTTTCTTTCTGTTTTTTTTTTGGGGGGGGGTTATTTGTCTTTTGTAATAGGAAATTTACCACGTGAATGTGAATCCTTACTACCTTTCTGACTATTTCTCCCTGGGTATATGGTAAAATACGTTAGTATGCTAATGCCTACACTGTAAAAAATTGCCCGTATTTTTACGGGGAGCCGTAAAAATAATTACGGTTATTTTAATGTTATTTTTACGGTTTACAGTGAAAACCCACAGTTTTACGATGGAAAACCGGTAAAAATTACGGTGGAATTCCTGGCAGCGAGCTGCCACCCATCCCCCGTACCGGTTTTCCACCTTAAAACGCTTATTTTTATGGGTTTTCACCATAAACCCTAGAAAAATACACTAAAATAACCGTGATTATGTTTACGGTTTCCCGTAATCTCCCGTTATTTCCTCGTTAAAAATACGGTAATATTTTCAGTGTACGGTCACCTCTAATGATACAATGTAATTATGATAACGATGATAATAATAATAATGATATTACTACTACTACTACTACTACTACTGCTGCTACTGCAACTACTACTACTACTATACTACTACTACTACTACTCTACTAATAATGAGAAAAAGAAGAAGAAGGAGAAGAAGGAGAAGAAGAAGAAGAAGAAGAAGAAGAAGAAGAAGAAGAAGAAGAAGAAGAAGAAAGAAGAATGATAATGATGATGATGATGATGATGATGACGATGCTGCATGACGAGAAGAATAGTGAAAATAATGTACACAAAGAGAAATTACGCATAATTATGCATCATACTGGATACTTGGCTATCTTAAAGCCCAAGTTTAATTTTGGCAAAAGTGAAATTCTTTAATATCCTGTTCTTCAGATAGACCTATATGATAGACCTATCAATGACCTGGAAATTGCTCGGTTTGAAACTCTTCTATTTTTTTTTCAAACATAGCTCAAAAGTCGGGGAACATTTCTCATAGGTAATGTACCTGCCACAAACTGTTCTCCGATAATTTAGACATCCCAGTGTGCCACTATAAATAATTTTCGATATGTTTTTTGGTATTGTGTTCTAATGTCTGAGGTGAAAGACAGACCCAAAAGTTAATTGTCTGATCACCCAAAATTCTATACTTGTGCTTTAAGATGGGTAAGTGTTCTGTGAACAGGGGCGTCGATCCTGGAATGGCAAGGGGACAGTCGCCACCCCAATGAAAATATTCGGGGGGTGCAAACATATCGATTTGACAGCTGATAATAGATCATTTTGACAACTTGAAAATATGCCATGCAAGAATATGTTTAAAAACCATTGGAAAGCACTATAAAACCATTAAACTTAGCAGAAAAATACTAATAAACATACAAACTTGTCATTTTCCGGCGCGATCCGCGCGCAAAATTGGGCACAATTCTGTATTGCAATTTGGCGCGCGAAACGCGACGAAAATTTTTGACATTTCTTTTCACTTTTGCCCCCCCCCCCCAATCTGAAACATGGATCGACGCCCCTGTCTGTGAAACTTGAAATGTAGACACGCACGTTTACTACGCGATCTTACCATTTTCATCTTCCTCCCTGTGAACGTTGGTGTGAGGATATCTCTTACTCTCTTCCAATCATCATTCTGTAGATTAAACAGCGCCAGGTCGAACGACCCCGATGACAGAGGAAATTCCTGCAAATATGAAAGTAAATTACAGTTTCATTGAAAAAATTCTGGGATTATTTTATTCCCAGGTTGTTTTTCATTATAGATTCAGACGTGATGTTGAATTCTATCATTTTAGGTGTTATTTTCGTACGGAAAATTGCCTTTGAATGTTGAAGAATTACCTTCAGTATCAACAGTCTTTGAAATTGTTCGAATACACCCAATATATTCACATGTTTTACATGGTAAGAAATGATACATTTCGACATGTAATACACGTTACATAACACAGGACCACCACACAGGATTTAAGAGAAAATCAGAAAACAACAACACATCAACAACAGTTTATTTTGAGAGGTGTAGACGGAAATCTGCACTTGTATTTGTATTCATTTGTTTCTGCATAAAAAAAACACGACAACACTCATAAAAATACATAATTATAATAGATTGATAACAAATTAAAAACGGCTGGATAGCCCTCCTCAGCCATTTTACATGACATAGCTGTTTTCCAGAGAGATTCAGGTTGTCACATGTGTACGTGTGTGTGTCTGTGTGTGT
>JZLH01S0125916.1:3579-45966 GCA_001188425.1 Eucidaris tribuloides
TGGATAAAATGCATCAACATTTATTCGATCTTTTTTTGATCCTGAATACAACAAATTACTGTTGGCAACGTTATGTACCAACACTTGTGAAATACAAGACAACTAGAACTAGTAATCCAACTAGCTAGCAACGAAATTTATGACATTTGTATCTGCAGATTTTTCACTGCCCCTATACAAACTTTCCATCATAAACTTCAGCACACAACAACAATGGAGGAATTCCATTACGATTACAATACTTTGCAATCCAACAACAGCAAAACCGTTGCTAATAGCAACCAATGCAAATCCAATGATGTGATACCAATACGACAAAATCTACTCGAATACTCCATAACCTTAAAGTGAACAATTGCTTTAACAGCAAACCAGTGAACTTTAACAATGATCACAAAACTCTTTAAGTTACCCAGAGTACTCAAACCCACGAAATGTGGAAACCATGAAACATCATGCAAGTCCTATACCAAGACTCACATACCACAACATGAGACCTCAAAACAGTGGTACCACACTGAACTTCCATGCAGTTTTTAACTTGTGTCCACCAAGCAGTCACCTTAGGAATGAAATCCACAAACCTAGTGCAGAGCAATATGTTACCCGGTTAAATCCATAACCGTAACTATTACCCGCTTAAATCCATATAACCGTAACAACTGCTACCCGGTTAAATCCATAACCGTAACAACTGCTACCCGGTTAAATCCATAACCGTAACAACTGCTACCCGGTTATCCATAACCGTAACAACTATTACCCGGTTAAATCCATAACCGTAACAACTGCCCCTCAAAGACTACTCAACACAGCAAACTGTTCATGAAACAACCAGTCTCAACAACAAATACTTCAAATACTGTAATACACAATGGTTAAACCAACCACCCAAGACAATTCCTAATCCTGAGAAAATGTCTTACTGAACAGACTGTCCTAAGTCTGGACAAAACTGAGAATCCTCTCTACAAAATTGTTGCATCCATGATTCTACAGTCAATAAAATACTGAAAACCAATCTTGGTTTTGGGCAAACAACAAACTCAGTCTGTACTCAACTGAATAATATCTGACTGAAGATTTTAATCTTCCTCATTTTTTGTTTCGTTAACTTAATCTATCTGATTTCTTCTTTTGTTCTGTTTTCATTGTTTCTTTTAATTTCGGATACTGTGCTTTTACGTGACCTTACAAAAGAAACATCCTTGACCTTTGGGCCAAGCACCACCCTGACTAGGTGATCCAGTACGCGATTTGAACGACTGTTTACCAACATCGCTTTGTGTTGGTGTTCTTTCGGACTTTCTCTCGACTTTGTGTAGTCACACTGTGACTCATTATTAGTTTCTTCAGCCGACGCTTTATCGCGCATTTTTTCAACTTGGCTGCTGTCTCACTGGTTTTTATTTTTGTTCTACTATTTTCTTTAGTAGCTACTGCTTTTACCAGAGCTTTTACCAGCTCATTCAAACGGCTGATGATCACTTAATGCAGAGACCACTGCCTGGGCCTTACCACTTAGGACTTGTTGGATAAGCATAGCCCACTCATCTTCTGGCCAAGTGTACTACGAGTACGATTGCGACACTGTGAATTACTATCGCACATCTACGCCGCTGTGGTACAGTTCACACACCGTGCACTGCTATAGGCTGCCATAGAAACCTATGCGAAAACCCCGGCGACAACTTACTACGACATCACGATCCCGACGTCAACCAAAACACGACTTGAATATCTAGCTTTCTCTAGACAAGCCCCCATCTGTTACGGACATGACAGCCAAATCCGTAACAGTCAGCAATTTCCCGTCACACCCGTAACATGCAACAAGACAGTCACGTCAAGACGTGCAAGAGCACGCCACAAATGACGATTTTCACGCGAAGTTACCGTTCTCCATCTTTATTCAGCTCCCATCTTGGATCCTTCTCCTCTGTCACAAGACCAGAGTTCATTTAAGGTCACATGACGTATTACCATATTCAGAGTTAAATATTGGCATAGTCCTACTCCTAACACACATGTGAGTCGCTGTTGAGTTTGAGAGCTGTGTGCCATCACTAAGCATACACCTACTACTGTGGGGGGAGGGGTTGCCCCAAAAGCAGTCCCCTCCCCGAAATTTTCAAATCCCACTTTTTTCTCTCGGATTTTAAGGTCATTTTCATTTTCGGGGGGGGGGAGGGCTTTGAGATAACGTGTGGTAAAATGAGTGTTCTTGAGGTATCACGTGGTACAGTCGTGAGTGGTATTACGTAGTATTCTTATAACATTGCACTGACTGTGGTATTTTTAGGATAATCATGTGTTTATGTCCTGAGGTAATATCCCAAATTCCCTGCATGAATATCACGTAGTACATTCCTGTGGTATTACCACATTACCACATGACATTTGTGTACGGTATTCTTGTGGTAATCCTGTACCAAATTTCCACGTGAATTCGTGTTGTAATTCTCACAGGTATTTTTGTGGTAATTGTCAAATGATTCGTGTACCTTTCTGTGTCACGTTCCTGTGGTACCTTCATGTGGAAATATCACAAAAAATAGTTGTAAGGGTGCCCATATGTGTTTTTATTTTGCATGCCCACAGTGCGGCCACGCCATGTCAACGTCCTTATTCCTCAGACAGGCGGAATCCCATGAGTATATTCGTTTGTTATTAGTCAGTTAGTCAGTTAGTTATTTCCCTGGCTAGGCTAATGCCGAAGTGCTTTTATTTCCCAGTGGAAGTAAAACTAAACTGGGAACATAGTAAGTAAATCATGTTTGTAAAGAATATTAATTGACAAGCTGTGTTTTAAGGTATAAATAGCTCGTAAGGATTCACATTAAAATGCTGAATGTTGATATGTTATGTATGTTATAATTACTTAAAAGCATTATAGGCCTATTTATCTGATTCTTCATCTTGCTTTTGCAGATTTTTTTGTGATTTTCACCGGGAGCATAGAAGTATGGATAAAAGATGTTTGATTCTTTTCGCATTCATTTTGTGCCATCTGAAATGTTGCAAACAACAAGGTATGTGTACAACGTGTATAAAACCACCCCGCAAGCAGCACAACACACACACACACACACACACACACACACACACACACACACACACACACACACACACACACACACACACACACACACACACACGCACACACACACACACACAAACAACACAAACAACACATACACACATACAACAAACACACACACAAACACACATACACACACAAACACACACACACACACACAAACAACGCAAAGAACAATTTAAAGTGGTTACGTTTCGTAAGGGTTTCGTATACGGTAGTTTTCTATGGAGAGAGAGAGAGAGAGGGAGTGAGTACACCCTTCCACCCTTGGATATTTCAATTAGTTGATGTTTACAGTAACTGACTTTAAAAAAATGTACCTTCTGCTTGTCGACTGCCCAAAAGTTTATGTTAGATTTGTCATATAATGTGCAGGTATACCTCAGTCGTAAAAGTGGTTGTATATGAAATGTCGGTCGCAGGTGAAAGAAATGAATGTTTTAGTATGATTGTTTATAGTAAGCAATATATTATATATGGGTAATCGCTGGGACCACTTGACCCTCTTGGGGTTGCTTTTCCGTGTGTACATTTTAAATTACATTTAGTTATCTTCATTTCTTGCCGTTTACATTTCTTGGCATATGTTCGGCATTTGGATGGATTACAATTACACTTCAATGATATATTCATACATGGGACTCATCTAGATCCAGACAGTATGTCCCATGCAATATTCACATAGGTAGCCCGCATGGAATCTATAGAAATATGGGACCCATATGTATTGCTGTTAGTGGGTATGTTCATGCAGTTTCCATATGGTTTTCACATGGGGTGAGGGCCTTGGTCAACTCACAGTTAACCCACGGATGGGCCCCACATATTTTCTCTCATGGTTTCATAATGCACTTGGATTATAAATAAAGACGAAGACCAGAAATGAGACCCTAAGTGACGTAAATTCCCATGTAAAAAGTCAAAGAAACCTTCGTAATTCAGGAATAAGACAACAACTGAAATGCTTGACATGATTCAGAAACAGTCCCATATATCATTGATGTATCGAATTCTAGTATCGAAGTGTAACCGTATAGTAGGCGGCAAAACATCTTGCAATATTGCATTTTGATAGCATTTTATATTGTGATATTGTATGTACTTATTCATTTATTTTTGTAAACAGATGATTTTATTTTTAACGCTGCTTTTTTCTGTTCTCTGGCTGTTCATTCACCAACTCGATATAACGATCTCAAAATCGTGCACTTTCTTTGCATTAATTGTTTTATTTTTATCTTGCTTAGTTACCTTATTACAATAATTCATTTCAATTAACTATCAATTTATATCATGCAGATTTTATCTACCCATCTCTTACATTATCTAAAAGAAATTAGTATAGACGTTTGTACATGTACAACTTTATAATCTATCTATCTGTCTATCTATCTATCTATCTATCTATCTATCTATCTATCTATCTATCTATCTATCTATCCTGTATGTATGCTATCTATCGATCTATCGATCTACTTATCTATTTATCTTATTTATTTATTTTATTTTATTTATTTATTTTATTTTATTCTTATCTATCTTTCTACTATATCTAATTATACTAACTATTTATTGTATTTATTTATCTATCTATCTATCTATCTATCTATCTATCTATCTATCTATCTATCTATCTATCTATCTCCCCGCTCTCCCCTCCTCTCTCTTCTATATAGATGTGTGTGTGTGTGTTATGTGTGTGTGTGTGTGTGTGTGTGTGTGTGTGTTTAATCTGTCCGTTAAATCGGTAGTATAATTTTACGTATATAATTTCATTATTTATGTGTATGGCGGTTTTTAAGATTTATATAATTTCGCCTTTTAGACTTGCAATCTACATGCAAGTGTTGTATTACAATATTCGGAGCAAGCCACGAAATATTATTAATTTAGTTAACTATTTAGTAGATGAATAAATAAATAAGTACTGGAAACGTTTTATTAAAAAAGTAGGCTAACATTGTGGAGCTTCAATTAAAAAAAATCAAACTTTCATATCTGAGCTACATAGTAGTGTTCAAATGGACAAATAAACACCCTAGAATACAAAAGTTTGGAAAGTTACACTGCCAATGGCAAGTTATGCATGAATAAACAATTAAAACTCGGGGCGAGTTTTAATAGCCTAGGTGTACACACAGTAAGTCTATGGGAGGAAATGGGCAAGTGAATCCGGTCAACTTACGATTTTCACTTTTTTAAAGCACTAAATAATCATTTTGAAATAAATTTTTTTTCAGGGCTTCATTTTTAGACCTCATCAAAGACACTGGTAGCATGGGGAATCATGTGGCTCAGATTTTTTTTAACTGTGGTAAATGTTAGCCAATACCTTTAATGACCATTCAGTGCTTATAATACGACATACTTGTGTCGTATATTTGTCATTTAAGTTTATTTGGCTGGACAACGGATTATACAAATACATTTTGTGTTAAAACATTTGCATTTCTTTCACATTTCTTGTCTAAGAAATCATGATGAACTTACCTTGCGGAAGAACGACTCCCATTACATCGCCAAACTATCCTGCAAACTACAATAATAGTTTATATATTACGTGGGTAGTCACAGTGCCAGAGGAACGTAGGATACTTGTCATCTTCCATGATTTCAGCTTGGATCCAGCAGGAGATAAGTTGTTCGTAAAGGACATTGACGACATCACAAGGAAAGTATATTACACCGGGGAAGACAAGGACTTCTCTCCATTCTTGTCACAAACAAATCTGATCAAGATTACGTTCACATCCGACGATACACGCAGACGGAGAGGTTACAATCTTACCGCACAATGTTACGACGAAAAAGGTAAGTCAAGAACTAAGATTGAGAGTAGCAAATGTGTTTCAAGAATGGGTGTGCTATGAACCGAGGATATTAAGTTATCATATTATATAGACTTGCTATTGATAAAATGATTCATGGCAATTTCAGAAATCTGGGAAGGATGACTTCAAAGTATGATGACTGTTGCGTTTTAAATTAAAACCATCAAAATTAAATGAATTCTTTCGCAGATTTTCAGAATCATAATACAAAATCAGTTAAGTCATTTTCATGCTACTTGTGAATGTATTTCTGTGAAGTAATTATCTACAATCTGAATGATTAAAAGCGCTTAGTGCTAGGGAGCCTCGGTACTATGTTCACTTCAGCACTGTTATCTTATCATTCATGTAATGATTTTTAAGTAATAAGCTACATATTAAAAAGGCATGTGTACGCACATGCTATACATGTATTATGCAAGGTACATAGTGCAGTAGATAACCCTAAGAATCGTTCAGTTGATGATACCAGCATGAAATTTAGCACAAATATAGAGTTTAGTTTGTTTTTTCAAAAAAAGATCCTGGCCGCAAAAAAATCCGAGATGGCGGCCATTTTCCAAGATGGCTGCCAGATGACATCATTATGAGATATTTGCCAACTTTTTGTTGGATATGGTTCAAAATTGAGTGAAATTTCAACGTTTTAACTTGAGTGGTAAATGAATTATAGGAAGCTGAAGGTCACGAAAAGGTCAAAGGTCACAGGCAGGGATCAATGACCTTTTTGAGCCCAAGGTTAAGTGTTTAGAGCAAATTTCTTTAATGTCCTATAACTTTTCCCAACTTGCACATTTATGACCAACTAGGGAGGTAGATAACTTATATGAAGTTGAAGGTCACCAAAAGGTCAAGGGTCACCTGCAGGGGTCAATAACCATTTTGAACCCAAGGTTAAGTTTTTGTGCAAGTTCCTATTATGACCCATAACTTTGCCCCCAATTGCACAATCGTGACCAAACCTGGGTGGTAGATGTCTTGTAGAAAGCTGAATGTCACCAAAATGTCAAAGATAACTGGCAGGGGTCAAAGACCTTTTATAGCCCGATGTTAATTTTTTGGGGGCAAGTTTCTATTATGTCCCATAACTGTACCCTCATTTACAAAATTGTGACCAAACCCGTGTGGTAGATATTCACAGGGAGCTGAAGATCACCAAAAGGTCAACGGTCACAGGAAGGGGTCAACAACCTTTTTGAGCTTAATGTAAGTTTTTTGAGCAAGTTTCTATTATGTCTCATAACGGTGCCCCAATTTGCCCAATTGTGACCAAACTTGGGTGCTGGATGTCTCATAAGAAGCTGAATGTCACCTATACGTCAAACGGCACTTACAGGTGTCAACGACCTTCTTGAGGCCAATTTTAAGTTTTTTAAGCAAGAAATAAAGCCTGTCCACGAAAAATTCCAAGATGGCAACCATTTTCCAAGACGGCTGCCAAATGACCTCATCATTATGAGACGTTTGTCAATTTTTTTGTTGGATGTGGGTCAAAATTTAGTATGATTTCAAGATTTGCAGACTTTTTACCTTTCCGACAGTGAATATAATTTGAAAAAAAAAAACATCGAAAATGTCTGCCTTTTTCCAAGATGGCCGCCAAATACCGATGTCATGTAAACTATACATATCGTCATCGATATGTCGAGTTGTGTTAATTGATCCAACCACTTCTGTGATTTTGGCCACGGTGATTCAAAAAAAGATATGAAAACGCAAGCATTATTTGTTTTAACCCTTTATTTAACAAAAGTACAAACAGAAACTAAGCAAGTTAACAGTATTTCCAACAAATAATCTCTTATTTATCTTTTACAAACTCTCCAAAATACATAACATACGTAGGGCTGAATAAACGTATACTCTAGGAGTCCATGTGATGAAGATATATAACAGAATCATTTCATCCCCCGCCCACCATGTGTCTACATCCTTCAACCTTGAACGTAACAGTTAATCGGTCCGCTACATGAAATAAAAAATCACGATTTAACACTGCTGCAATGAACGTATTAAATGCTCTCCCCAATTTTCCTGAATCTGGGATATCCTCTTCTTTTCCTGATCTCGGAAAATTAATGTTAAATTAAGGCCATTTGTTTTCTCTCTTTGAACAAAAACTTTAACAGGTATTGCACTTTGAAAAAGGCTTTTCCTCCCACATTATGAGACGTATGATGAGTGTTTCATCCACGGAGATTCACTATTCACCCTGCATCCTCATTCCTAAGTAACGTAACTGGAGTGAAAAAGATCTATCACCAAACTTCATATACCAACTCAAAAGTAATAACCAAAACATCAATCTAATCTTAACCACACTGTCCGAAATGAATGCTAAACTACCCTTTCACCATCAGTTCATCAACATCCACCTTGGGTGCCTGACAAATTTAATCACAGGAGCAGTTGCAGAGTGGAGTGCAGCGTAGTCCATTTTCACACATCTACATCTTTCACAGCATTCCTTTTTACCATTAGGAAAAGTCTCGGCTTCTTCAACCCGCCCATAACAATAGAACACTACCCGTGTTTTTCTAACCCTGAATTTTAATCCTTGCCTTCTGGGTTTTCTGTTTTGTAAACTACTGGTGCTGTTCATCCTTAACCCAATCCTTGAATTTACGTAATAACATCGACAATGTTAATTTATTGTCTGACTAATGCAAATTTCGGTGGAGCAAATTTAATTTCTACTGATCTTGAGCCATTTTTTTGGTAAATAACGAGGCCACTCATTTGTTATTTTCACACGTGAATTAACCCTCTAACAATATAAATCGACCCAGAAATACAGAAATTAATGTTCTTGAAATAACACGAGTCAAGATAAAACTTTTTTCAGACAAAGGCACGTAGAAAAAAAAACATTGGCAGCTACGTTGTCACTACGGTAATTAAGGAACAAGGCGATCATCAAAATATGTCTCACTCAGTTCCGCATACATAGAAACTTGCTCAAAAATGTAACATTGGACTCAAAAGGTTGTTGACAACTGCCGGTGACCGGTGACCTTTTTGGCGACCTTCAGTTCCTTATGAAACATCCAAGTTTGGTCACAATTGTGCTAATGGGGGCAAGGTTATTTGCCATAATAGAAAAAAATGCTCAAAAAATCAATCAGGCTAAAAATGATCATTGACTTCCAGGGTGACCTTTCACCGTTTGGTGACCTTCAGCTACCTATGAGACAGCTACGACCCAAGTTTGGTCACAGTTGGGGGAATGCGGGCAAAGTTATTTGCCATAATAGAAACTTGCTCCAAAAAACTCAATCGCGCTCAAAATGATCATTGACTCCCAGGGTGGCCTTTGACCTTGTGGTGACCTTCAGCTACCTATGAGACATCTACCACCCAAGTTTGGTCAAAGTTGGGTGAACGCGGGCAAAGTTATGGGACATAATAGAAATTGCTCAAACAATTAACATTGGGCTCAAAAAGATTGTTGACCCCTGCCGGCTACCTTTGACCTTTTGGCGACCTTCAGCTCCCTATGAGATATCTACCACCCAAGTTCGGTCACAATTGGGTGAATGCGGGGAAAGTTATGGGACATAGTAGAAAATTCCTCAAAAATTAACATTTGACTCAAAAAAGGTTGTTGACCCCTGCCGGTGACCTTTGACGTTTTGGGGACATTTAGCTCCCTATGACACATCTACCACCCAAGTTTGGTCACAATTGTGCAAATGGCTGCAAAGTTATGGGACAGAATATAAACTTGCTCTAAACACTTAACCTTGGGCTCAAAAAGGTAATTGATCCCTGCCTGTGACCTTTGACATTTTGGTGACCTTTAGCTCCCTATGAGGGGAGGCGTCATGGCGCAGTGGATAGCACCTTGGCTTCCCGACCTAGAGGTCCGTGGTTCGAGCCCACGTCGCGGCGGTTGTGTCCTTGGGTAAGGCACTTTATCCCCATTACCCCGTCCCTCGGATAGGACGTAAAGCCGGAGGTCCCGTGTTGAGACAGAAACACCTCAGCACGTTAAAGAACCCACACACTTCATCGAAAAGAGAAGGGTGAAAACCCGGTGTGATGGCCATTCCTACACTATCAACATTCTTCGGGCCCCTTCTATGGCGCTATATAGCTGCTGCCTTGCTGAAGGATACATGGTCCAATATTGTGTGCCGTGCGCAATTCAGCCTTCGGGCTGCCAAGCATGAGCTATGTATACCGAAAATAAATAAAAATAAAAGACATCTACCACTGAAGTTAAAACGTCGAAATTTTACTCAATTTTGAACCACATCTCACAAAAAGTTGGCAAATATCTCATAATGTGGTCATCTGGCAGCCTTCTTGGAAATGGCCACCATCTTGGAATTTTAGTGGTCAGGATCTTTTTCTGAAAGAGTGACCTTGACAGACTCTCTATTTGTACCAAATTTCATACTTGTATCATCAACTGAATGATTACGGCTCAAAATCAATTTTATCTGCTGCACTTACATACACTAACCTGCTAACCCTAACTTGAACCCTAAAGCCTTACCCTAACCCCAACCAGGGGCGCAAATCCATTTTTAACCCATTCAATACTAAGACCACATATATGTGGTTTGCCTTTTTATCTTGGGATGTGGCTGCATTTGCCCCATCTAATGAATAAGCTAAAGTAGAGAAAAATATCAGCTATTCAATGAACAGGGTGCTACAATGTCATAATGAATATTTATTTTGTTATGAATATTTAAGTGACATTTAACTAGAATATTCATTAAACTTATCAAATTGGCAACGGCTGTTGTTCTGATGAGGCTTTGGGTTGTTCCACTTTGTTGGTGGGTGATGTATTGAACTAATTGAGAAACATATTGTACGGACGTGTTTTTCTTTTGTATGTCGTTTAAAAGTGAAATTTATTCAATAAAAACTTATTTTTAATCTTAAATTTCACAAGAAAAATAAAATCTTAATAATTTCCCCAATAAATAATTAATTAATTACACTAATGTTTGACACATCATTCAATACCCATTACCCTTTATATGTAATGACTATTCCAGTATGTTGCCAATTTGATGAAAAAGCAAATTTGTAGTGATTATTTTACTCTGGACAGGCTCTAGTATTGAATGAGTTAAATGTAGGGGGGACATCACATGTAGGAACCTGCCAAACCATTTTTTGCCCGCCAATTTTTTTTCTACTGCCAAATTGCCAGCCAAACAATTTCTGACAAGCGGGGGTGGGGGTGGGGGTGGGCAAACGGTGACCAAAAACCATATTTGGCCCCGCGCAAGAAATGTTTTACCTGCCAAATTGCCAGCCAACATTTTCTGACAAGAGAGGGGGGGGGGGGCGAAGACGACCAAAACCATATTTTGCCCGCCAAAAAAATTTACCTGACAAATTGCCAGCAAATGAAAGCTTTAATGCATACACATGCAAATTGGGGGGGGGACATTTGATATTGTGTCCCCCACTTTCAAAATCGTGGGGGGGGGGGCATGTCCCCCTGTCCCCCCCTGGATTTGCGCCCCTGACCCCTAAGAAATCTTTACACCATTCTGGACTGGAAACACAGTGGCAACCGTAATTCAATTATTTAATTCCAAATATGATATTGCAAATTCAGTTTCTAGCTCCTTTACTAAAGATCCTGTAATTGTGGTAGTTTCTTCTATATACCAATGTGTTTACACAATGCTTCGGAAGGCAATACTAATCGACTAAACTTACCGGTCTATATAAAAACAATATAAGTTGGGCGTACTACTTGAAACAGAGGTTTGGGCAAGGAAGATACTGGAAGTTATTGCAAGGTATATGGTTGAATGACATGGATCTAAGAATGCAGAAGTTTACATTTTCTTAATATGGTACACATCAGGGGCGTCGATCCGTGTTTGGGATGGGGGGGGGGAAAGTGAAAAAAATGTCACAAAATTTTGGGGCGCTCCGCGCGCCAAATTGCCATACAAAATTTGGCGCGCAGAAAAATTGACAATTTCGTATATTTGATGGTATTTTTATGCTAAGTTTATTGGTTTTATAGTGCTTTCCCATGTTTTTTAAACACATCCTTGTGTTTCATATTATGAATTTTTCAAGTTATCAAAATTATTTATTTATTATTTATTTAGTTTTTTTTTTTTTGGGGGGGAGCAAATCGATATGTTTGCACCCCCAATATTTCTAGGGGGGGGGGGGGCGATCGCCCCTGCCCCTACAGGATCGACGCCTCTGGTACATATTTGACCTTTTGAATTTGTAATCACAAATTAATACATAGTTTTACTTTCACCTGTGTAAAATTACACCAGTCGTGAATTTATGTTTGACATAAACTGTCCATAGTTAAAGTTTATATCTGGTGGCGCAAACAAGGACTATTTGGTTTATTACCTTTATACATTTTTATGCGTATTTCTTGTTTGCATTCCACTGATTCTCGCATCCTCGACCAGAAGAAGGTATTTGTCGTGTGTATAAACCTCTTGATTGCTCCACACATTTTATTATTGTTGGCTACTTATTTATTACTTGCTATCATCGTAGATAAAACCCACTCATTTTGGCATACAGTTCCTGTTTTTCATCAATTAACAGTTCCCATGTTTGTTCTTATTTACTTACTTCAGAAGGTGACTTTGCAGTTCGACTTATGAGCAGCAAACTTCCGAATGAAGGTCGTGTTGCTGTGAATAATGGTACAGACCTTTTTCGAGTTTGTGCTGAGAACTGGAATAACGAAGCTGCAATTACTGTTTGTAGACAGCTCGGTTATCCAGGTGGTACAGTTAAAAATGGAGGTCAAGTTGGAGTTGGTGGTGGAGGAACCTGGTTCAATGTTGAGTGTAACGAATGTAAGTTCATTCCATTGATTTATCAAAAACCGTCTTGCGAAAAAATCACTTTATGTAAAATTACTGTCACTTAAACTAAGCCAAACAAACAAACAGACAAACATAAATCATGGAATGTCACCCAGGGTCCTGGGAACAATTTCAGCAAACAAAACGAAATAATCAATCCCCACCCCCGACAAAAATAGGGAAAATTTTTCAGGTCCGAAAGCATGTTGGTGTAAATCTATTTGACAAGCAAAAGGAAGGAAAATAATTTTGCGTAGCAGTAAAGATGCAATGCGATGTGCGTTAAAAATGATAACAGTACCGACCAAAAATGATAGTCGTGAATTCTTGAGGGGCTGCAACCCTATTTAACTGGGGGGGGGGGGGTTTGGAAGGGGGTGGGGTGGGACATGTAGCCCCAAGAAGAGGCTGTAGGGTACCTTCGGTCTTATCCTTTTATTGTTTGTGCTTTGCCATCGCACTCAACGCACTGAGCCGGGCTGACCATAAGATGCCAATACGGAGGATGTAGTTTGCAGAGGACCGACATCGCAGAATTTCCAATTTTACGTACCTCACCTGGCTTATATCTGCATATCCTTATACGATTTTTTCCTTTCATCAATGACAATTTTACCAAAATATTACAATATCTAAAAAGTTTTGGCGCAAATATTCATCTATGAATGCACACGCCACAAAACCAAACAACAAGGTCGTTACTAGAGCATGTTACATGGTGCAGTGACGAAATGGGGAAGGATTCTGGGAGGGAGTTCCTTTCCAGACCGATTTTTCTTTCACATATCAACTTCGAAATTTAGCCCCTTTTATGATCACGGAATAAGTAACTTGAACATTGGTAAGACATCTTAAAATGCGTGTAAGATGGTACACGGAGCACGGCTAAAGCAGTTGCGATTAAGGGGTTGAACAAACTTGCGAATTATGTTGGCATATACTCCCTCCCCTTACGGTTTTTTTTATTGCAAGACTTTGCTTTGCAGAATTATCCTGATTTGCTCAGTTCCAAACAGTCAGATGTATATGGTCTCAAGCCCAGATTCATAGGGCCTCCTCACTAGTCCAAATTCTTACTCTTTCTTTTCACCCCTCCCACCCCCCCCCCCGTGCGCGCGACCCTAACACGAGCATCACCCCAAATAACGCGCGATACCAAAGTGATTCACTTACCCTCTAAAATTGTTTGGAAGAATATGGTGGGTCTTGTAGACGTGCAATTACGACGCGCGTAGCCGGGGCGTCAATCCATTTTGCAGATTCGAAGGGCAAAACAAAAAAAAACTCCAATATTTACGGAGCGTTCGGCGCGCAAAATTGTAATATCGAAAAATATGAAAATTTTGTATGTTTACTAGCATTTTTATGTTTGTTGGTTTTAAAGTGCATGACACTGTTTTTTAAACATATCATTGCATTACATTCATGAATTCTTCAACTTGTAAAAATTATGGGGGTATCGTTATGTTTGTTATCCAACATGACTTTTGTTGAATGATAGTTACCAAATAGTTTACCCAATTTCATCTTGCTAACTGTTTGCATCTGATATTGCCTATTATCTATAACTACGCGTCATCGCGAGGATTTCCATTTGAGGAATCCGAAACTCTTATCAGCTCATAAATCAACCTGGCATAACGGGCCTGATGTCTATAATTCTTTTCCACAACACATACAGTAAAACAGTGTACATCCCTATGCTCTTATAAGGCAAATGTGAAAAGTTACATTATATCAGAATATGATACTCTGTGCCGTAACCAAAATTAAATTACACATTTTTCACCCAACATTTAGCTAATAATTATTGGTCCATCCTCTTTTTAGCAGAACATAGCTACTATTTTAATATTGACCCTCCAAATCCTATTGACCTTTCGTGTGTTTTCTCGCCAAAAACGCAATGGAAGATCCCGTTGCCATCTCTACACCTTCGGGCGCTGTCACATGCACAATCACGCACATGTGCCCGTGCATTTAGCCTTCCGTTTCATTGAAGTAAATGGAGTAATAATGTGGTCCATCCTACCCTTATAAATGTTCAAATAATGCATTCCTTGGATCCTGTCCGTCTACTCAATCCCCACTTTTGCCGTCAGCCTTCTGTAGCCAAAGTACACGTCACTATGTAATAAATGTTATCATATTTAGGTCATTGAAGGTATTATACATATTTATTATTTCTCGTATCAATGCTTATATACATGTGTACAAATAATTTACTTTGTAAATCTGTGAATTTACCTGCATTGTATATAATTCATGATTTGGTATTGAAGCTATGGTACGAGAAAAATAATCTGAAATGGAGAAAACTTTACGTTAGACAGGTTTTTTACTTAACTCGATGTACACCAGTTTGGTCTTTCAACATCTTTTTGAAAGTAGTTCGAAACTTACAGGTGACCATTTAAATCTTTTTACAAATAAACTATTGCGGTTCAAGTTCAGTTGTTAGACTGTTTGAAGGTATGAGGCAGAAGTAAATTCATTTTCCAGCAACAGCACGAAGTTTGCTTGGCTCAGAATGTATGAGGGCTGGCGGATAAACTACCCATCAACTTCGCGAAAGTATGAAATTATATCCCCTTTTCTTCCAGAGACGAATGTCTTAGTCCAAACTTTAAAATGTATTAATCATTTCTCTTTAATATAATTGTCATTATTTAGATAATTATCGATTACAGGACTGTACCATACGCGACATCAACTGCAGTTCAAACCAGGATGCCGCAGTCACATGTCACAGTAAGGCGCTTTTACTTTCTAATGTTAACATAAAGTCATCACATAATTTTATACTTCGTTCATTTTAGTTGATCTTTGTAATTTATACCGTAAAAAAGAAAGGAAATTTCAAAACTCCAAGACAATGTTTCAGCATGTGTATGTCTTCTTCGTGAATGAACAACAACATCTTTCAGAATTACCGTAATACATATCGCAACTACCAGTATACTCACTAGACTTACCGTGAATCGAATTTGGCTAACCAGCATGGTGGTAACACTTATTATTACGATACCAGACATATATGGATATGAAGATGGGGTATTGGGAGAGAGTTTTTATTGATATAACGTAATTAATCTCGATTGGTAAAGCGCAGATAATACAGTGCGATAATTTATAAAGGTCAGTATAAGCGTTGGGAATGCCATGGCCTCAGCTTTGTAATGAAATTTGAATTCACAATAATTAGCCCCGCGGACTTCAGCATAAAAGTCATGAAAACTAATTGATCATTTGAATCGGTGAATTCACAAAAGGCCCAAGTTCACTTGTATAGAAATGTAGCTTGTACCTGTTGTCAATTTACCGATTTACTTCGATATTATATCAACTGACAGAAAGTGTGTAAGAGGGTTTTTTTGCCAATAGAATATCGTTATTTCATTTTGCGGAATAAAAGTCACAAGAAACAAGCACGTACGCATGTATAATATTATCATGTAAGCACGTGTAGAGTCACTTGCCCACACAGATGGCAAAACACCCTCAAATGTAGTCATAATTACACATACACACACACACACACACACGCACACACACAGACACAGACACAGACACAGACACACACACACACACACACACACACGCACAGACACAGACACAGACACAGACACACACACACACACACACACACACACACACACACACACACACACACACACACACACACACACACACGCTAAATTGTGCAATGACGTGCGTTTTACCCAAAACAGAACCTGGATACTACGGCTGTTACAACATTGACGTACATCTATCTTCGGGTCTACTTGTTAAGACAATTGCTGAGTGCGTTTCATATTGTAGGAACGCCGATGGTCACAATTTGGGAATTCTCCGCCGTGACGCATGCTTCTGTGTCCATGAATCAAGAACATTTCTCCTAGATTTTTCAAGAAATGAAAAAGAGTGTAGTTACCCATGTCATGGAAACGTCGGTGAGGTGTGTGGTGGAGCGACAGGGAACTGGGCATCAGTCTATAACGGTAAGGAATGAAACATTTTTCACTGCAGCTTGAATAATCACATAATTATGCGTATAAATTTGAAGTTTACTGGCTAATGAAGGTACGAGATCTGGTAATAGTCTTCAATAATTCCGGCTTGAAACCGTGACCGACTTACATCCCCTTCCTTTCCCAAATTCCACTTGCATTACCATAATTTGGCTAACCAAATTACCATCATGACAGTAAATAATTGTAACGTCCAGGGATAAAAGAAAAAAAATACATTATCTTACTTAAAAATTCTACCTGGTAGTTCTGCCCATTTACTTATATCTGACAAGATCTAGTTCCCATGACCTCCTTCCCGTGGTTGAAAGTTTGGCCACAGTAGGCAGTAACAAGTTTGATTGGACTATGATTTGACATTGTGACATTTATCAATACTTATTGTTTCTTTCTGGTAATTTCCTGTTAGCACGATAACCCATTAACGCCATCGTCAATCATCTTGTAACTTGGCATAGTTCTACCTGTAGTAGAACTATGGTTCTACCTCGCTACATTATTTTTGTCAGTGTTGTCATTTGCCCGTGACGTCATCGATGACGTTATTTACGAAAAAGTTAGAGTTAACCTACATTTGCAATGTCTCGAGCCTTCCGTGGAATAAAACAATGAACTTTGGAAGAGGTAAAGTTGAGGTCAAGGGTCATCTGCTGAAGCTAAACACGTGCGCACGCGCGTCTCCACGGGCGTGGACGGGCGCGTCAAAGTTACAAAATGCTCCAAATCATTTTTTTTTATTAACAGTACTATATGTTTCAGGTTATTTGGAGCATTTTGGTGCGCGCGCGTACGCGCGCATTTTTTCGCGCGCACACGTTTTCCTATGGAATAACTTAGTTTTTTTTCGATGTTTTTGAATGTCTAACTGATTCTACGTCAGTTAGAACCCTTTTCCGCCCACCAAAACCCAAAATATCGCTAAAACGCTAGAAAAACGTAAATGCGCGCGCATGCGCGCGTAGTGAATGACGGCCATTATTAAATCACTCATAACTCTCTAGAATTAACTGTGACCCCTACTTTAAATTGCATATTCTAATAGTCTATGATGTGTAGATCAGATTTCAGGCATCACTGTGCCTGCCAAGTTGCTGTGACGTCATCTATGACGTCACAAAGAAAAATCAAGTTTTGTCCATATTTCATGACTGGAGATGAGTAAGGTGACCAAACTTGGTACACGGTAACTTCATGATAAAAGTCATCACTGGCGGTAGCCGTATCTGCGCGTGCGTCACGGGGAACGCGTACGCGCACGTCGATTTTTACATTCATGTTCGATAGTGTATTTAAGGTGAAAAGGGGCAATTTTGAGCGAGCGACAATACTTCGTCGCAATTTCTTTAGATCTAATGACCGCAGCGAATACGCGGATCACCAATTCGTCTTAGTGAAGAATTAAAGTCTAGTTATATTATTAATACAGTATTATATTATTATATTACATTATCAATCATAACGTGTAACACCTTTGAAACTACTTATGATAATTAATGATTGTTTAATACCTGGTAGTTACATGACGACCTTTTCTGTGCACATTTAATGTAAAATGTAATGTAAACAGGATTCAGTAATATGGAGCAATATTTTTATAATGTGAATGAAGTGAATGGAGTTTCCTTCATTGCGATTTAGCACGAAATGTCCATATGGGGGAAAAACCGAGTTAATCTGTTAAATGTATTCAACACAGCTTCCGTTGGATTCTGTCAATCTCTCGACAACGTCGTAAATGGCGAATGGATCGGACAAGAGTCCTACTTTGGATCGATCGTTGATTTGAACTGTTCATCTGGATATGTGGTAAACGGGAGCCGAACACTGCAGTGTGGACCACAGGAGTCTAAGTATGAAGCTGAATGGATCGGAGACTTTCCCTCATGTGTTGATGTTAAAGGTGAGTTTTAAAAAAAATCTCGCTTTCCCTTAAGTAACATCATTCTCCTAAGTTTCATTCTAAATATTCATCAGTGGTGGCGAGGAAATATGTGATAAATTTAAGGACCTATATGATTTATTCAAAAGGTTTTCATTGAAGAATATCATCATCGTGCCCTCTTTGGTTCAAAAGTTGGTCACTGTAGTTCTTCGTCTTACTCCATCTTCTGCTGTTCTCTTGGCATCCTTTCATGTCCAATTCTTGATGTCATTGCTCTGTTTCATTCTCTGTCTTCCACTTTATTGTTTCTTCAATACAGCCTTCCAGTATCGAATTACCGAGACTTCTACAACTGCTACGTAGCACATGTCATGGGATCATGCAGCAGGGTCCTTTACGTACCAGTGTTTTTTTCATAATTTCAATACTGGTAATTTTTTTTCCATTTTGTTTTTATCATTGAAACACTTTATTCCAAAAAAGTTTAATCTTCCATGGTAGTATTGTTTAAATTGCTGTGCGTCACATACAGGCAACCACAGAGAAAACATAGCATCTCCAAAGCCTTCACCTTCAACCCTATACTGATATTACACCTCAGGAATTATTTTTTGTATTAGCCTCTTCAATCCTCCGTTTTAGTCTTTTCAATCCTCCTTTCACTTCTTCCTCTAACTGTCCATCTTGTATTTTTGTGCTCCCAAGGTAATAGGTACCGCCAATACAAACACAATGGTATTATTATAGATTGACGAGTATATTCCTTTATAGTGTAAGGATCCATGAATTGTAAATATCATCTGTTATGTTTACTTGTTGTGTTTCTACACCATTCATCCATCTAATAGACTCCTTAAAAGTCCATTCATTTGCTTACTTTCTACTTGCCATCCATTGAGTTACTTAAGTATTAATTGTCGTACCCAGATTTCTCATCTTGCCTGCTTATATATTCCATTGTGCATTTTAATTCATTGTTCATTATGCATACTTTACCATTATTCATAACTTGAATTTCACTTAATCATGTCACCCCTAACCCTCTTTTCCCATATTGTTTTTTGTGTGTTTAGCTTATTAACCCTGACCTTATATTTATTCTTTTGGCTACTATCCTCTGGTCTAATAAAAATTGTATAGTTTTCTAATATTTACAGGCACAAGTCAAATGTCAAATGTCTTCCGAACAACAAAGCTCTCGTGAAAAAATACATGCAGTGATTTTAAAGGAACTTGCCCCCAATGGTGTGCACCAGCTAACAAGACTTGTAAACCTAATCTTAACTACCCTATTATTTCATGCTCAGTACCCTCATAACCAAAACTTTCAAGGGTCACTATAAGTTTAATCATTTTCGTACCATCTGCCTAATTTCGAATGCATCTAACATGTCTAGGATCCTGCTGAAAGTAATCCCCTCTCGTATTGATTCTATCATAAAGAATAATCTCAGTGAGAATCAGCTTGGCCTCGAAAAAGGAAAGGACACTATATATGATGTTAACTTATGCGGGGACATCATTGTGAAAGAATGGTTGAGAAACAACAGAACCCCGGCCTTTGTTCCGATTACAATAAAGCATTTGTCTGTGTCCAACATAGCATATTACTTGAGATCATGGAATCTGCCGGTAATCTGCCGGTGTGCAGAACATGAGAAAACTTATTGCAGTTCTGACTGTAGAACTGCTACAAGTTGTACAAAGTGTGCATTGGGAGAGGTGTCAGACAAGGGCACATTCTTTCACGAGACCTCCTCAACCTGTACAGTTCGTGTAAAAAAAGCAATCCAAATTTAGAGGGCTACTAACGACCAAAACTATCTGTAGCCCGATCAAAAAAATTAAAAATACCAACAACAATGGGGGGGATAGAAAAACCGTTAAAATTCCCGTTATTTTCATTATTTAAAAAAAATAGGGGCTACCCCTGACCCCCCCCCTGCGTTGCATGCAGCCCCTGACCATACGAACGAGACGAGGGCCAAGCTATAGAGGTGCTATAGAGGTGCTGTGGCGATATTAGTAAGGCATATGCCTGATAATCTAGAGGTCTCGGGTTCGAGTCCAAAGCCCGCCCAGCATTAATGTCCTTCAGCAAGACATTTTTAATCTGCTTTGCTGCTCACAGGTGTATGAATGGGTACCCTGATCGGGTCATTTATAGCTTCAAGCGCGTAACAGCTGCTTAGCTTAAATGTACCTGTCATGACCATGGGGGTAATAATAACGCGCATAGAGACATGTGTTGCGGCACAAATTGTCGCCGCGACACAAATTGTCGCCGGCGACAATTTGTGACGATTTATGAAAAACCTGACGGCACAAATTGTCGCCGGCGACAATTTGTGCTCGGAGTTGACGGCACAGATTGTCGCCAGCCATGATCAAATCACATTTAATTGTTTGTGGGTATGTGGGTGTATGTCAGTATGTGTTTGTGTGTTTGTAGGTGTATGTGTGTGTCTGTTTATTTGTCTATATGTGTCTGTATGTTTGTATGTGTATGCATGTGTGTGTCTGTGTATGTCTGTTTGTGTGTCTGCATGTGTCTGTGTGTATGACTATGTGTCTGTTTGTGTGTCTATATGTGTCTGCATGTTTGTCAGTGTGTGTCTGTATGTGTCAGTGTGTCTGTTTGTATGTCTGTGTGCTTGTCTGTGTGCGTCTGTGTGTTTGTGTGTCTGTTTGTTTGTGTGTATGTGTGTGTCTGTGTGTTTGTGTGTATGTGTGTGTCTGTATGTCTATGTGTGTCTGTTTGTGTATGTGTGTGTCTGTCTGTGTCTATATGTGTCTGTGTGTGTCTGTGCGTGTGTGTGTGTATGTGTCTATGTGTCCGTCTGTTTGTATGTGTCTGTTTTGGTGTATTTGAGTGTGTTTCTGTTTGTGTGTTCATGTGTTTGTATATGTGTGTCTGTCTGTTTGTCTGTATGTTTCTGTTTGTGTGTCTGTTTGTGTATATGTGTTTGTCTGTGTGTCTGCATGTATCTGTTCTGTTTGTGCATTTATGTGTCAATGTGTCTGAATGTGTCTAGTCTGTATGTGTCTGTTGTCTGTGTCTGTGTGTTGCGTGTTTGTCTGTATGTGTCTGTTAGTTTGTCTATGTGTTTGTGTGTGTCTGTATAGTTCTGTTAGTTTGTAAGTGTCTGTGCATGTGTCTGTTCGTTTGTCTGTTTGTGTGCATGTATGTGTCTGTGTTTCTATGTGTCTATGTGTCTGTATGTGTGTGTGTTTATTTGTGTATGTCTTTGTGTATCTGTCTGTGTGTCTGTCTGTATGTGAATGTTTGTGTGTCTGCATGTTTTTGTGTCTAATTGTGTGACTGCTTGTGATTGTGTGTCTGTGTGTATGTATCTCTGTGTCTGTATGTGTTTGTGTGTGTACGGTATGTGTCTGTGTGTCCCTGTGTGTCTACATGTGTGTCAATATATGTCTGTATTTGTGTGTGAGTCTGTGTGTGTTCTTGTATGAATGTGTGTTTGTGTGTCTGTGTCTTTGTCTGTGTGCTTGTATGTGTTAGTTCGTGTATGTGTATGTGTCTGTTTGTGCGTCTGTATGTATCCATTCTGTTTGTGTGTGTGTGTCTTAGTGTGTTTGTGTGTTTGTCTGTGTGTGAGTCCGTGTATCTCTGTGTGTGTCCGTCTGATACACAGATACACACAGGAACAGAAATACAAACACACAAACATACATATTTAGTGGGTGGCGACAATTTGTGACGGCGACGACAATCTGTGCCGCTAGGTTTTTTTTCATGGCACAAATTGTCGCCAGTGAGGCAAAAACTTGGGATCAGGAAGAGCGTCACAAATTGTCGCCGGCGACAATCTGTGCCGATTTGTTCAAAACCTGACGGCACAAATTGTCGCCGCGTCACAGATTGTCGCCGGCGATAATTTGTGCCGCAACAGACGTGTGATAAGCTACGTATGATGCGCTATACAAGAACATGTTATTATTAGTATTATTATTAAGCTACTGTCACACTTTAGCCCTAAAAAGCCCAAGCTATTTTTGGTTCTCCGTGGCCCAAGGGGGGGGGCACATTGTGCCCCCTCTCAAAAATCTTTTTTCTTGGACCAATCACTCTCAAATTTGGCACACATATAAAACAACTACATCTCTACAAAACGCAATCATCAGAATTTCTCAAGGTCACCACATGGGGGCGCTATTTACCATAATATAATGATATACATAGACAAAAGAGATTTTGTTAGATATTTCGTCTTTAATATCACATGAATGCATTTACAATTGATTAATTTGCCAATAATCATACAAGATAACATATTTTTAAGAAGAAAATAAGTATTTTGAGTAAACTTTGCCTGTTTGGGTTGTACGATGCAGTATGTGGTCTATGGGACAAAGGGCTCGGGGGTCAATGTTATTACAACGTTGACACCATGCTTGTACAGAAAAACGCGTATAAAAACGGTTGTTCTCATGACTGTATATGCGCGCGTGTAGTGAAAAGGGTATCAAAGTTGCAAAAAAAATCAGGATAAAAGGGTACAGACCTATTCTTAACAAAAGGCTTACTTAAAAAGGGTATATTTCTGACGTTTTAACCTCTGACATTTTTACCTCTGACATTATTACCTCTGACATTATTACCTCTGACATTTTTACCTGTGACATTTTTACCTCTGACATTATAGCCGCTGACATTTTTCCCTCTGACATTTTTACCTGGCACCGTATATACACCATGGCACCTTCTAATGGCACACAGCATAGTTCATCCCAGTATAGCTTTGGATATGAGCTGTATCAAGGGATTATCACATCAAGTATCATGACAAAGTTAAATGATGATGCTTCCAGTCCGTGATATAAGTTTTGTGATACTTTAAAAGAGAAATTTGGTATTGAATCAGTTTTTGTTTAGTAACACTGTCTTAGTATTAAATAAAAACAATGGGACAACTTAGTTTTTATTTCTGAGGAAGCATATATTTTTTTCACATTATATATATGTATATTCATCAAGAACGCCGAGTCTGTATCACATTAATAAATGTCTTATAGTGTATTGTCTTTGATATGTGTTGGTAGTGTATTGCGAGTCTTGTTTATAAGTTATGTTTATGTGTATCATTTTGTATAATGTAACCATTACATTGCATTGGTGTACATGCCCGCTAGTAATCGGCAGGAAACAGGACAAAGAGCTTGTCTTTTAATACACATATATTCTATGCTATTCCTTGTTAAAGGTCTGTACATTGCTTTTGTAATTAATGTTACCGTTTCACTCGACATTTCGATGAAAAATATGATGGGCCCGCAATTTATTTTTATCTGAATATATTTCACAAACCGAAAACATTATTGTTTTGCATAATTTTGCGGTCGGCTGGTCATTATAGTTTACATTGTTTTCGATTTATGTTTAACCCCTTGGGCTCGATGCTAAACGGTTCTGTTGTTTATTGAGGGACGATTTGCACTTGGTTGATTTTGATGAGAATATTAGCCCATGTTTTTTATAAAATATTTCACAAGATATTTATTTAAAACTCTACCATTAATCCAATGTTTGACCGAATTTTTCGCCATATTTTCTGGGTTTCTGTAGAAGACCGCCATCTCTGATTGTACAGTGTACTTGGCTTCTCTACAATGTTTCAATGTGCCAGTGCGTATACTTAAATTTATTTATATGTGTGTACATTTTATATCTGTACACAAAATATATTTAAGCATTCATGTATAGATATTGATAAGCACAAAGGGAGAGGAGGAAAGGGACCGAGAAGGGAAACGTGTGGGGGGGGGGAGGGGAGAAATAGATGCAAACTCAATGGACACAGAACTAATCGTTGGTTTTCTGTTGCCTTGTAGGTAATAATACAAACACCGACGACTCGGACCAGAGGGACACCAACCAAAATATCGGTCTTGTCGTGGGTATTGTGTTTGTCGTCTACAGTATTGTAGCTACTATTATCCTCATCGCCTCCACCGCCGTCTTCTATTTTCGCCGTCATAGAAGGTAACGAATTCACGGATATCTACAACTTAATTGGTAACGTTTATAATCATCTCGATTTAGTATTATTACAGGTCTACTGATAAGGGAAAAATCTCAGAAAGTTTTTCATTACAAAAAACGATTCAGGGGAACTATTCTTATAATACTGGCACATCAGTAGAAAAATATGTGCCATCCATACACAGCTTTCTGCGAAATAAACTTAGGCCTATGTAAAACGGTTTATTATATGATTTATAAAGTGGGATTCTTTTGTTCTTGATTAACTCTCACGAAACAAACTTGCAGATGTGGTATTGATTTGATTTGATTTGATTTATGTTCCATCAGAGGATGGAGGGTTGCAACACGTACACACTCACGGACTGCCGAATGGACAGCCCCAAATGCTTCTGACCTCCTTTATGTGGAGGCAGAAAAATCTAAGTTAACAAGTAGAAGGAATCCGACTAGAAAGAAAGTTAGTCAGTATTGATTGAGCTGAACAAGAATATTTTCTTTACGACTTTTAATTGAGGAAATCGATGGAGGACCAGTTGGTTACCATTTCCAATCCTAACATCTAGTCCAGAGCTGCCGAGTTCATAATACGAAACTGACGTGTTGAATGTACTTACACAGATAAAAAAAAACCGAAACAGCAAAACAACTGTCTCAAAGCCGACTAATTTACTTATACATTATGTAATTTAGGAATGAAAGAAGCTCTGACGTGGACAGTAATTCAGGTTAGTTCATTAAATTTTCATTACAGGCATCCCATCAGTACTTTGGGACCAAGCATGGCAAAATTATATCTCCCCGGGAATTCACGCAAGTTTCATTCGTGTGCCTTACCAAATATCAAAATAGTTCGCATATGGAGATGGAGCATGCATTGTATTATAAAATCTCAAGAATCGACCAGCAATTTACCCCAGTTTCGTACCCACTAATATCTTACGAAGCATTTAGCTTCTTCATGGTGATGGGTACCATTTCTTGTGTTTGGGTTCGGTTTGCATCCTCTCCGTATTCCTTTCTTTCTTTCTTTAAAAGCGACATTACAACCAATGCACTGTATAACAATGTTTCCAGTTTAAACAAATCTGAGCTACATGATTCCCCATGATACTAGTGTCTTTGATACAGTCTAAAAATGAAGCCCTGAAAAAATTGCAGTGTAAAACAATCATTAAGTGCTTTAACAAAGTGAAAATCATTGAGAGACCATTCCAGCTTTGCCCCATAGACTGCTGTGTTGCAGAATTTCCTATCGCCCGATAGGAAATTCATGTGCCAATTGTATCTGTACATATTGCACTAGTGACAGCATAACTGTCCAAACTTTTGTATTCTAGGGTGTTTCTTTGTCCATTCAAGCACTGTCAGATAGGTCAGATTGCAAAGTTCAACAATTTTTTAAATGGGTCTTCGACCGTGTTATATAGTGTCTTTAATGGTCTTTTCGAACAAGTATCGAATTTGGTGAGTAAAGTTGGCCTTCTGCATGCGAAGCCTCGTTGCATGAGTATGCAAGGGCGTAGGCTGGGGGGGGGGGGGGGCGTGCAGAGCCATAGGAGTTCCGCCCCTGGCAAGCAAAAAGAAATTTGCACCACCTTTTCTGCTTTCAACGCCTGATTTTCTCAACTTTACTTCCACCTCCCTAAGATGTGCACCTCCCCGTTCCACTTCCCCAAGATGTGCACCTCCCCATGCCCAAACCAGCCTAGGCCCTTGGTATGTGGATTTCTAGCTGCGAAAGTTCGATGTGTTAATGGGCCTCCCCTGCACGTACGACAAGAGGGGTTGGTGAAGGTGCTTCGTCACAACTGGGATTTTTTTGGGGGGGGGGTGGGGAATAACACAGCTATTATTGTTTATCATTATGAAGTATGTTTTGCACAATCAAAAAAAAATAGTTGGCCAGCTTTTAAACCAAACGTGCTTTTCCAACTCAATTTGATTTATTAGACATGCTTTGATACATAAAAGTGATTTAAACGTGTTTAAAACCCCATCACTAACATTTGGCACGCAGTTATTGTTTATATGCTGTTGTATTTAGCGGATTGCATTTCATTCATTAATACATCTTTTTTTATTATTGCATGCATCACTCTTTCTCATTATAATGCTGGCTTTTCATTGGTTCTAGGACACCATGGATATCTTTGACCGTAAAATTACCACCGGACAGTAACCCCTCAAGGACAATTTTCCCCTGAACAATTACCATACGGACAATTTCCCGAGGTCAAATTACGCCCGGACATTTACCCCAGGACAATCAACGCAGTCTAATTACACCTCCAAGGATAATTACCCCCGGTCAATAGTCCTTTTAGTAATTGTCTTAGTGGTACTCATCCAGGTTGGTGGGGGGGGGGGGGTTGCGGGTAATTTTTCCTGATGGTTATTGTCCTCCTTCATTTTCCTCGGGATGATTGTCTTAGTTGGGTAATTGTCCTCAGTGATAATTGTCCTGGGGAGGGTGATTACCCGGGGTAATTATCTTGGGGTAATTGTCCGGATACGCCTTTCATATTATGCCATTCGTAGTCACAAAAAAATTGCATTGATCATTATAACTTCGAAATGAATCTAGGGTAGGACGATAACCAATCTGCTACTGGTTTAAAATGAGGCGCTACATTAACTATAAGTATGACAATGCATTTGGTTTCCATTTTGTTCTTCGAGGCTTTGCATTTTCATTCTATTTTGTCAGGAATTGTCACATTTATATGATTTCTTTGATTACTTCACAGGACTCCAACTTCCTGCTCAAACTCTTCCAAGGTGCGACACGGAAGAGACCGAGCCACTGAAAACATTAGTATGAACCAACAGGAAGATGAAATTCGTTCAATCAATCCAGTTGCTGACACATCTGCACCTACTCCACTTCATACTCCTGATAGTCATCCTAGTGTTGAAAACCAATACTACACAGTCGACCAGACAGATGAATCTGATATACAACCCGCAGAACCTATCTCTTCAAATGATACACAGGCTTCGGAACGTGCAGGTGCACCGGGCAAGACTGTAAAGGCTCCGCTAACATCGTGACGAGGCCCACTAAAGAGGTTATGACAGACGACTGTCCACGAAGTCCTTCCTCCCGGCAGACCATATGCTCTCCAGACCTTTGCCTCACAGACCAACGAGCGCCATTCCTAAAGTACTTCCACGAAATCGATCCTCCCTGTCATCGCGTAGTAAATATCAAGATCGCTTTCCCTATCACCATAAACACAACCCCCAGAATGACATTGAAGAGGCTGATAGAGCTGCTGTTTGCACCTCCATTCCATCTGGTCAACCTACCGGTTTACGTGGTTGTAATCAGAAAGTCCCGCATCAGGACAACACATACTATACAGTTGAAGACTCTATCGGTGCCATTTCTCACCCACAAGGTATTGAATCGAGAGACACCAGCGCTTCAAATAAACGAGACGCTGGCGTATTGGTGACGGATCCATACTACAACACCCTTGACCCCAATGCACCTGTATCATCGAACACGGACCCATACTATAACTCGGTGGAATCCAGTTTGTCTCAAACAAATGGTGATGATGATTATGATCTGGTGCAACCTCAAAGGAAGATGATGATGGTTAGGATTTGCTGCAACCACGATTTAAAAATCCCGCATCAACGACATCAACAACCGTGAGCCATAACATGATAGACAATGCTCTGTATGTGCCTACATCGAAAACATGAAAATAAAGAGATAAAATATCAATCTGAACAAAGAAAATGTTGTCTCCAGTTCATTTCCTAGTATTGTAATGTAAGGAAATTACATCAAAATTATTCATTTTGGCAATGCCAATTTACTTAGTGGATTTCAGGTTACAAACAATTGATACAAAAAAAAGGGGAGATACTATAGTCCAAGGGTCCAATAGACTGATTTTTCATTAACGGTGAATGTCCGATAGACCCTTACCTTAAATTGGTCTATCGAATATCACCATATTCTTTTTTAATAATCGGTCATGTTATATAAGGTTGTAGGTAACTGTCATTTTTATCATCAGCACTGAATTTAAACTAATGTGGTAACACTATCTGTTTTGTGCAATCTAGTTGATTTGTACATACGCTGCAGATTTCATTTTTATAAGTTGCGATATTTAGTACAAACTTAATTTGAGGTTGTGGGTATTGTCATCTTTATTATCAGTACTGAATTTAAACCACTGCTATAACATTAGCTGTTGTGTGCAATCTGATTGTTTTGTACAGACCCTGCATACTTTATTAGTAAGTTGTGATACCAGTCTTAACTTATTTTGAGGTTGTAGGTGACTGTCACTATATTTTAAATCATTGCTATAAAACTGTCTTGTGTAATATAACAAGTTGTTTTGTACATACCAGCATATATTTTATTTTATTTATTTATTTTTTTTATGGGGGGGGGGGGTTGTATAGGTTTATTTGGGCTGGATATCATGTGCCTGTAATAACGGTAAATCACTTTTGTCTGGTCTAACCCATATTATATCCCAATCACGATTGCTTATGTTTCAGCGGTAATATCTATTGGCCGGGTCACATACAGAGTGTTTTGCAAAAAGCGGAACCGAACTTCACCCGGAATATATGATCTAATAAACATACTTGTGTTTAGTGCAATGACATCGCAGCAATAATTTATTACTTTTTCATTGATACCATGTTTGTAATAACCCTTGAGTCATCAAATTGCAAACATTTTAAATGAACAATGTTAAAATTGTTTTGCGCACTAGATTTAGATATATTCATCAACAGAGTCAAAGTAACTAACCATCTGTAACCGTGCCGTTGGACAATTGTCAAGCAATCTTTGTTACGGTTGGAATTGACCAAATTCAAATTAGTATGTAAATTCTACAGCCAGTGTCTGGAACCTAGACTACTGCTACAAAATACAACCAATTTTAAATGTTTTATCTTTTGTAATTTTTTATGTCTTATAAATTCTTTTATAAAACGTAATAACGTATGAATCCCACATTTCGCACCCTGCATTATTATCTAACTATCTTTAGCTGGATCAAGTCTAAGGAAAACGATTTGGTGTGCAAATCAAACATGTCAAAAACACAGTCTTGAAGATAATTAAACCACATTGACGTGCCTCGTATATCGATGTTACTTTACTAAATAAAGTTGTGCATAATGTTCCAGTTTGTTTGTACATGGGCAAGTGTATTCGAATAAGATATTCGAAAGAATTGCACAACAACAGCTTGCCTAGTATTATCAAAACTTTGATTGTATTTTGCATATTTACTCTCCATTTTGAGTACTATCAAATTATATCAAGAATAGAATGTTGTATATATACTTGTATTAAAATAATGTGCCTTGCAACAGCAGTAAATCATAATGCGTCTTTAGTAGCTGTAACTATACACAGTGTAACTTTCATCATTTGGGCCAATTGGAACATGGATCAGATTTTCGTGCCTTGTAATAATCAGTCTTTTCAAAACGTGTGCCTAAATGATAACTGTTTTGTGTTTTTGTGTGGAATTGGGAACAGAGCCTCCATCTTGTATGTGTCTTGATATAATATTGTATACAATCATATCACAATGATGTAATATGCAATTATGATCTGTCACAATATATATTGCACTATACACTGGAAAATTGGATATTATTGAACTAAAGTAATGTGTCTTGTAATATTATTACTTATAAATTTCTCCGTAACACTGGTGGTAATCATGCATTGTGAAAATATCATTTGGACGAAATGGACAAGTTTTTCGTGCCTTGTAATAAAAATATGTGTCATAATGATAACAATTTTGTTATAATATTTGTGTGGAATAAGAACAGAGCCTCCATCTTGTATTGTGTCTTGATATAATATTGAATAAAATCATATCACAATGATGTAATATACAATTATGATCTGTCACAATATAATTGCACTTTATAACACAACAATATTGGATATATCTGAACTAAAGTAATGTGTCTTGTACTATTATTTTTTCTAAACCTTTCCGTAACACTGGTTGTAATTTTGCAATGCGTAACTGTCATCATTTCAGCCAATTGGACCAGATTTTCGTGCCTTGTAACAAAAAATGTGCCTTAATGACAACAGTTTTGTTATAATATTTGTGTGGAATAAGAAGAGATCCTCCATCTTGTATGTCTAAATAAGATATTGTATAAAATAGTTTCACAAAGATGTAGTATATAATTATGATCTTTAACAATATATATTGCACTATATACACTGAAATGTTGTATATAAGTGTACTAAAGTAATGTGTAATATTATTACTTCTTAACCTTTTCATAACACTTGTAGTAATTTTGCATTGTGTAACTGTCATCATTTGGATCAAATAGACAAGATTTTCGTGCCTTTGTAACAAAACATGTGCCTTTATTCTTAAATGGATTTTTTTCATATCACGATGTTGTTGTCATAATTATATTGTGTCCCAAGATAAAATGCATCCTATACCAAAACCATGTTCTTGTTATGATTACTCAAAAATGGTTCACGTGACATAGAATAGTTTCACCATAAACTGAGCTATGCCAAATGATGGATATCTCAGAATCATGACATCACGATATCGATTACAATTTCCGTTGTACCCGATATCGAGACTTCACCAGCCACCGCTGACTCGACGTGCCATGCTTACCACCACTGTCAATACGAGCGCGGCGTGTATACGATTACGACGTACATATCATCCACTGTGCTTACGGAGGTTGACGATGTGTACAGTGATTTTATTTTTTGTCCCAATTAATGTATGGGTTACCCCTTTTTTTACGGAATACTGCAATATTGTGCTATTCAGATAACAATATTTTAGAGTTTTTTTTTTAAATCAAAGAGATAATTCACAGTGGGTTACATAATCTTATATCATGTTTTGTTTAATAATAATTTCTAGCTGTGTTCGAATTTTGATGAAGGATGTAAGTAAAATATACCATACACCTTTTTTTGAGGCACTAATTGAAATTGCGGAATATCTCAGGTGACTGGCATAGCACTATTTCTTCCGAGCTTTGCCCCTCAAAAATAGTGCTATGCCGGTCACCTCAGAATCCATAATTTCAACTGGAGCCTTTCAGTGCATGGTATTTTTATTTACTGTATATAATGGGATATAGCATATAATAAGCTAAAGTAGTGTACCTTGTAATATCATAATTTCTTTTAAAAAAAGTTGGAGACAAAGTACGAGTTAAGTCTTTTTGGGTCTACGGAAAATGTATTATAGTAAAATCAAGTCGTCTTACACTTGCAGGAACTTTGTACTGTGCATCGTTTATCACTTGGACCAATTGGACTTGATTTGCGTGCCTTGTAATAATCAGTATTTCTAAATCTTGCACCTTAAATAATGATAACGGTTTTACTATTTTATTTGCGTAAAATAGCAGCAAAGCTTTCATCTTGTATGTTTCTTCATAACCAAAATCAAATCACAATGATGCAATCATAATTATAATCTATTACAAAATATATTGCACTTTATACACTGGAATATTGTTTATAATCAAACTACTACTAAAGTAATGTGTCTTTTAATGTCACTGATTCTAAATTTGTCTGTAACACTTAGAGTAACTTTGCACTGTATAAGTGTCATCATTTGGGTCAATTGCATCAGATTTTCGGGAATCTCAGTACATGATATATTTGTTTACTATATATCATGATATCATGGAATTTTGCATGTAATTGAACTAAAGTAAAGTGCATTGTAATATCATTAATTCTTAATACGTCTTCAACATTTTTGTTTTTTTACTTCGAACTAGTATTATTATTATTATTATTGTTATTATTATTATTATTATTATCATTATTATTATTATCATTATTATTTATATACTGCACTTTTCCCAAGATGTCCCAAAGCGCTTACAAGAAAAATTACACAAGGTTTAAAATGAAAATATACAATTCTAGAAATCTGGGTTAGAAAAAAGAAATATTCTAAGTGCCTTTTTGAATGAAGGCACAGGTTGTGATTGTCTGAGTGTTAGAGGTAGCCTATTCCACTATTTCGATGCAGTTATAGTGAAAGTCCTATCTCCAGCCAGTTTCCGTGTGATGTTATATGTAAGACGGAGTGGATCGCTGGAAGATCGTACGTTCCTGTGAGGGGGTGTATATGGTCAGGCAATCAGGTAAATATTGAGGTGCCTGCCTATTAAGGGATTTGAATACTAACAAAAGTAATTAAAACTATTCCATGTCTTACTGGAAGCCAGTGTAATGAGTCAAGGAGAGGTTTAGGGGAGTGGAATCTCGATACCTGATAGATTAGACGAGCAGCCCAATTTTGAAGCCGTTGAATGCGATCTAATTGGTTAACAGGGATCGTAGAAAGAAGGCCATTACAGTAATCTAAACGGGACAGAACTAGAGAACGAATTGCGTTGTTACAAGCTGGTTGAGTAATACATCTTCAAATTCGAGAAATGTTCCTTAAATGAAAAGTTACAGTAGTACATATTTGAGAAACACGGTCCGCAATCAACATATCTCTATCAAAAATGACACCAAGATTTGTAACAGTAACAGAAGGGCTTATGGATGTATCACCAACTTATGGATGTATCGCCAACTATGTATCGTTTATCACTTGAACCAACTGAACTGGACGTGTTTGCCGTATATAATCAGTCTTTTTAAAAGTTGTGCCAAAATGATAACAGTTTAATTATTCTATTTGAAAAAAATAACAGTAGTAGCTTTGTCTCGTAGGTTTCTTCATATGATTATTTCTTAAAATCAAATCACAATGATGTAATATTATTATAATCTGTAACGAAATATATTGCACTATATACGATGGAATAATGGTATTGCATATAACTGAAGTAAAGTAATGTGTCTTGTAATATCATTGTTTCTAGATTTGTTTACATTGTGTATCTGTCACCATTTGGGCCCATTGCACCAGATTTTGAGGCCATGTAAAAATCAGTCGTTTCATCAGGCGTGGCTTAATGATAACAGTTTTGTTGTATATGAATAGTGCCTTCATTTTGCATGTTTTTACATATGTATACAATTATAAGATCTTACCACAATGATGTAATCATAATAATAATATTATATTACACTTTGTACATTAGAGATGAATGTTGGCAATCATAAGAAGAACCTTATGGTAAAAACCATTTCAATTTGTGTATAAACAGTAATGTGTCTGTTAGTGTGAGGCTTTCATAACAATTTCTTGTCAAGGGTTACACCCAAAAATTTTATACAATTGATGTGTTTCCTGATTTTTTTATTGAAGCAAAACTCAGAATTTTAATGAATCAGCCTATATCGAAAATCACATAAGACCCAATTGATTTTACGTTAGGATATTTTTAAGGTGATGGCAAATAACATAAATAAGTGTGTTCAGCATTATGTGTTGAAAATGTGATGTAATTGTACATGTGTAGTTGTGTACACCAAAAATTTGTTCTTTCAAAGAAAATCATTCTCCATTAATCTTGTACACCTGTATTCCAGTTTGTTGGGACTGAAAGATTGCTTACATTTAATCAAGAGAACGGACAGGTACATGTGTAACACCTAACATGCAAATTCAGTTTAGGCAGAGCTTACTGTCGCACCATGCATTCTACATGTATGTTTGTATAGCTCAATCAGTGTTAACTTTAAAGGTAAACGACATGATTGGGGGTAGTCCTCAACTTGGGGTGAAACTACTCTACAATCAAATAAACTATGCAAGGATTCTCCTGTGATAATCTTGGAGACAAACGTTGACTGATTCTAAAGCAACTAATGTCAATATGCCTCGTGGCAGGCAAACCTGCTGTGTGGCTCTCTATGGGTCCTATTTTTATCGTGCCCAGATAGAATTAGTGTTCATGCTTGGTTCTCCTTAAGTAAACAACTTAGAGACAAATCCTTCTAGCTGGTATATCCACTTCAGCTGGTGTATAGTTGGTATATATTTTAACTCATTTGATTCTTGAGGCATTTTCAAGTGTTCCCAATCATGTCACTAACCTAAGTACATGTGCCGGTATTTAAAACCTTAAAAGGTAAAAGACGTCATTGGACGTAGTCCTCAACTTGGTGTAAAACTATTTTAGAATTAAGTAAACTGTGCAAGGATTCTACTGTGAAAATTTTGTAGTCAAAAGTTGACTCTTTCTAAAATAACTTCTGTCAGTATGCCTTGTGACAGACAGATATGTTGTGTAGCTTTTTATGGATCTATTTCTGTTGGGGCTCAAGAGAAACCAAATGCAAGTATGTTCATGCTTGATTCAGCTTGAGTAAACAAATTCATGATAAATTCTTACAACCAGGCTATACATTCCAGCTGGTGTACAGTGTATCCATTAGTCAACCATTTTGGTTTTGAGAGGCGTTTCTTTATTTTTCCTAATCATGTCACTGCCCTTTCAAACAGTATCATGTTGAACATGGTTCATAACATGTTTATAATAACATTTCATAATTATGTGATCATTGTATGTCTTCCAGAATTTTATATGGACATGATCCCTTTTGAATTTGTTTTTAAGAATATTGATTTGATTCCACAAGAATAGATACATTGCAAAGGCACTGTTCATATTATCGATAGATATCATGGAACTACCTGATCTTGTGGTGCAATCAGGTGAATATTCATAGAAAATGCTGGAAAAGGACCGTACCCAAATGCACCGCTGGATGGGGTTTTACGGTATGTTGAGTGCTTTATTGCAACTTCATAATGTAGCAGTGTGTGTACAAAAAAAAATAATCCTAAACAGAGTAAATGTTGTGTAATTGCTACCTGCTAGAGTGTTTTTGACGGGGAGTGGAGTCACGTGATTACTTCTATTAAATGTCTGCAATGACTGAAATACAGTCTCTTACACTAACAAGATATTACCTTGATGAACAATTACAGTGTAATCTTGGTGGTCTTTAATAAAAACCTATCAGGTTAAGTAAAATTAATATTTGTGTCTGCTTTGCTTGTCTCCTCAATTTGCATGAGTGGTGTGCATGTACATTAAGTGTTATGGCAAATGTGCAGCCGTGATGTTCACAATTGCTCCATACAGGGGTACACATTTGCACCTTGTATTAGGGTACATACTTGCACCCTAAATGGTGCCACTTTTTTATCATTTGGTGCACATCTAGACCATATGGGTGTAAGTCTACATCTCTACAGATACAAGTGTACATCCCTATGGGTGCAAGTGTACACCCTTAAGGGTACAAGTCTACACCCCTACGGGTGCACGCTTACACCCTATGGGTGCAAATCTGTACCTGTACGGGTACAAGTGAACACCCCTGTGGATACAAATTTACACCCCTACAGGTGTACATTTACATCCTATGGGTACAATTCTACTCCTCTACGGGTACTAGTGTACACCCCATGGGTGTAAGTCTACACCTTTATTGGTACAATTATACAGCCCTATAGGTATAAATTTTACATCTCTATTGGTGCAACTGTACACCCCTATGGTCATAAGCCTACGCCCCTATGGGTACAAGTCTACACCCTATGGGTGTAACTCTACACCCCATTTTAGGGTGTACAGTGTACACCCCTCTTTAAGGTGTAGATTTACACCCTATAGGGTGTTGCTATTATATCAATGGTTTACACCTCTAGGGGTGTAAAATTATACCTTTATTTCTTAGTGTGGACCACGAAACGCGGATTACGTGCGCATTTCCGCACGAAAAAAGATCCCTTTTACGCGTTTTCTTGGACGCGCGCATGTGTACACCAACTGGCACTCCTGGGCACTTATGTGTATCATGTATTCCGTAAAGTGTCAAGATTGAAGTTATATTATTTTACATATTCAGTTATATTTCATTTATTGCACTTAAAATATGATTTTCGTCCGAAATCAAATTGTATGTATAATTATGTTTTATATATATGACAATAAATTACCTTGTATCTTGTATCTTTATCTTGTACTGGTATTTGTAACTAAAATGTGGATACAAATATCGGGAAAAGGGATCAATGATCCCCCTTGCCTTAAGAATGTTTGCATCAACGTTTTACTAATACTTGCTTGGGGGGGGGTCAAATTATTCAAAAACTTGTTAAGGGTACCGTTTCACACCAATACATGTTAGGGGTACCATTTCACACACACAATACTTGTTTAGGGGTTCATTTTCGGAAAAGGGGTAATACTTGTTAAGGATGCGTTTCGGAACCCTGTGGTAACGCATAATATCCACTGGTCAATGGAAGTGCCCCCCCCCCTCGGAATTTATTTTATAAAGCCTGAGACTCCCGCACTTTAGCCCTTTCTCTCGCAAAAATTGTGTTTGATTTCCCAGTCATTTCTATTGATCTCACGCATTTGGACCTCTCACTTATATCATTGGTTTCGTCTTACACAAATAGATTCACAGACATTGGCAAATATGGCGTATCCGGATCCGGAACGAACCTAGCATGTTTTTAGATCTAACCTTAGTCTACCTGTTATTGTAAACCTTATTTCAGGAATCAGAGTCTAGCCTTAATAGGGTGTTGGACCTAAGTAACAAGTAACGTACTAACGTTAGGTCGGATGCTGTCACCCAGTGTACTGTCTGACACTGACACTTGTGTTGTGACAGTGTTTTGTGTCGACTTTCGATATGGTAGGCTAGGTCTAGCCTGATCTAGTTTTACTGTCTAAGGCTAGAGCCTACTTCAAACTAGGGTCTACTCTGCACCCCCCCCCCAAAAAAAAAAACTCCCGCAGTTTAACACTAGACCAAACTTGTAGGTCTAACGTTAACATATTCATAAAGTTAAACTATTGCCGCAAGGCAGGTTAGGGGCTGGGGCGGGGGTTTCAAACGTGAATCAGAGTACGTTAGATACGTTAGAACTAATAACTAAGTGAGTATTCAAACGTGAATCAGAGTACGTTAGATCTAATAACTAAGTGAGTATTCCCATTAATCTGGATCTAATTTCTGAATTCTAGGCATATGTTTCACGTTAAGCCCTAATTTACATTCTAACTGCGGTGATGAAATCCCCTTAGACTTACCTTTGATTTCGTGGAACAAGTTGTTACATGTCGTTACATGTATGTATCATCTCATCATCGAGTCCAACGAGGATCGTCATGTTTGCATTTTGTTTAAACATATACTTGTTTTGTTTAATTGCGTATAAAAGGCATGCAAGCACTATTCAAGCCCGTGTTAATTAAAATTGCCTGCGACAGATGCGTTCGCGGCGATCAAATAAAAAAAAAAGATATGCAAATTAAAGGCAGTGGATCTCTTTTGCATGCCTAAAAATTAGCATTGGGTAAATACAATGGCATTTAAAAGAAAATGCCATCTGGGAGCCTTAAACAAAATATAGAAGCTAGAAACTCAGTTTTAGTGGAATTATAATGACCGTTAGACTCTGATTTGATTTTTTTTTCTCGCGAGAAAAAAAAATCCTACCATAGAACGAACACTAAACGGCTATTGTTTTTCTTTCGCATTTTTCAAATACAAAGCTATTACTCTCCCCCAGATTTCACAGACATGACCTATATCAATAGCCTAAGGGCATGGGTTCTCTTTTCCTGGTCTGCGGGGATGTTTGTAAATGAGATCCACTGCCTTTAAATGTATGACGTCCCGTAGAGGCGTGTCATACTCAAATTTATAGGTGGCGACTTGCAAATAAGAAAAAGTTTTCTCTTTATTTGGGAAGCTGGTGACGTAGTTCGTCTTATCTCAACACCTTATCTGTTAACACGTAGTCCTAGGAAAATCAAATCTTCTAATGGATCGGCCAAGCGCGGCCAAGATGGACATCTAGTGAAATGATTTCGTTACGTCTATGCACGACCAGAACATAAGCGCCACTCCAACTACGCGCTGATCATGCGTGCGTATAGGTCTTGAACACGTATTGTTACGGTGCGCGCGCGTGGGTGAGATATTTATCAGAACAGTCGAGGCAGTGGACTAAGACAGTCACTGAGGCTTGTCCATAAGCTTCATTTGAGCAAAAGAAGGTGCAATTCCATTTCATCTCGAGAGTGGACATTAAACACATTCTACTTAATGAAACATCAATCCTCGATGAAGTTTCCTCGAAGAGTTTCAGGAGTATTAAAATCAAGATGCAGTTTTTCTCTTCTTACTAACGCTAAAGCTACGGTCACAACACCCAAGATTAGCCTGCTCGTCGACCGGGCGGCGAATTTTAACCAATTACACCAGGGAATTACTGTTTTTAGGGCATCACTTTGTCGCTGCTGAAGTATAGCGTAGAGTTAAAATTCTGTCTACGCCTGCCCACTTTTTATTTGCCGCCAAAAACACGCTCGTTGCCCGGGCGGTCGCCGCTGTTGTTGATGGCCAGGGTGGCAGCCACATAGCCTATTATTCCCTGGTCGTCCGTGAGAAATTCTCGGCCGAGCCCGGCGGATGCCACGTCAATTATCGGCAGGTTGCCGGACGATTTCTTAAAAATCACCTGGTGTCCGATAAAAAACAGTGGGTCATTAATCCGTCACTGTCCGGACGCCGCGGAGAGAGAAGGTCCCCGTTTCGCCCAGTTTTGAACTTCAAAATCTATTAGTGACCGGCAGGAATTGGATAGGGCACCTCCAGGCAACGCTGGGGTTTTACAGATCGCTCAACTGCTAAACAATATAAAATAATAATAGAAAAATGAAAACAAATCTTAAAGGCAAAGTTAACCCTGACATCAAGTTGGTTTTGATAAAAGCAGAACGATGAGAGAAACATATTGATGAAAATTTGGCGAAAATCCACCAAAGAATAGCAGAGTTATGAGGTTTCAAAGTTTTAAATTTGTGACGTCACATGCGAGCAGGTCCCCATAATGTCATGTAACATAAATGCGAGAAATTGCCATTTCTTAATGGTTCATGATAATTGAATGGATTTTTTCATAGAAGCATATGTGAAATAATGTTTCTGATAATATACTGAACGCACAGATAAAATCATTTTCGAATTTCGGAGAAAACGTGAATTTTATGGAATTTATATCACATGACATATGGGGAACTGCTTGCACGTGACGTCACAAATTTAAAACTTTGAAACCTCATAACTCTGTTATTCTTTGGTGGATTTTCGCCAAACTTTCATTAATATGTTTCTCTCATTGTTCTGCTTCGATTAAAACCAACTTGATATCAGGGTGAACCTTGCCTTTAACTCTGCGAAGCATGCGCTGCGGAACGTTCAGATTAACAATGGACTTGGGGGGGGGGGGGGATCACCATTGTTTGTGAATTATGGCGTCCCCTATAAGTCCATTGTATAGTCCAAACGTTCCGTCGCCCGTGCTGCGAAGCACGGGCCAGACTGAGTCGGAAATACGTCCATTGGTTTTAAACCCCAGAACGAAAATGAATAAAATTTCACATACAGAAACATTAGTAACAAAAAGTGGTAGCGTGTTCTTAATGCTTAGTCTGGAATATCAGGCCACTCTGATATACCCGTCATCGTAGAAGGTGACGTTGCACATACAACCAGAGAAAAGGCTCAAGCCTTCTGCAAAATCTTTGCAGAGAAATGCAACCTCTAAGGTGTACTTTCATGACGGAAAATATCGTCTGTGAACTTTTTAGCCTATCAGAGTGCAATGCAGCTCAAACTAGTGTACACACCAGCATGACGTTTAACGAACATTGAAACCACGAAAGAACTGATGAAATGCTCAATTGTTAATAAGAAACTTAAACAATGGTGCTGCAAATGTAACAATGTCGGAAAGATATGTGCTTTTTTTTTTGGAATATCCTTATTGCCGGTCCCTGCGCCCTAGCTAACAGCTGTGCCTATAGCCGTAAACATTATCGCAAGCATTTGCGTAGCGAATAGTGAAGTGTGTACAGATAATCTAGCTGCATTTGTGTCGGAGCTAGCCGAGGGGTGGGGGGGGGGGGTCGCTCTCCACACAGCCTGTCTCCTACCCGTGTCCAACAACCTCAGAAATGCACCCTAAACGGCGTAACCTATATAACCAAATTTGCAACCCGCCTCGCTCAATACACTAGTCTGTAATAGAAGCCATGTTTATTTTAGGAAATTAAATGTTGCTTCTGTTATGGCAGTATTTTCGTCCCCCCAGCCGACCTTGCAAGCCCCAAGTCAGCGTGGCACGCAAATTTTATAAAACGCTAAGAGAATGGCAACTGATAAGATTCAATGAATATATTCATGAGTCGCATATACGCTTCGCAATAAAAAAAACGTTAGACTTAGTCTAGATCTATTACTTATAGATCTAGATCTAGATCTAACGTCCGTCGTTTTTAAATCGCCACTTTGAGTGAATGTTTTACATTACCTTCTATTATAATGACTTCAGCCTGGAAATACGAACCCTAGTTGTAATCCTTGATATTTTTTCTTCCAAATCCACTTTAATTTATATCTCCTGGAAGTCGAAAATATTTCCAAAACATCGTTTTATTTCTTGCCTCCGTTACTGGCGAAATGTTTGCCCCGGCATCGTTAGTCGCCGACGCGTGTTATGTCAATGCAACTAGCGTGCGTGAACGTGAGTGTGTATGACCAATGGCTGAACGGCTTGTGGGCGGTACAGACGACATCGCGGTGCCAGAAGCGAATCGCTCATGAATAATTCATGAATCTTCAGTTGCCATCCTACGCTTTAAAAATTCGCCTGCCGCCGCTCGCGCTCGCGCACGAAGCGAAATTCCCGTTTGTTTGCACGTAAACTTGAATTGGCACGTTCACAAGACGTTCGCGTCAATCGTACAATTAACATGTTTTGGATTTTTTTGTGTGTGTATGCCGTTTTTGAAACTTCGTCTTCGACGTTATGTTTGAAATTTGATAGTTTTAAAACTCTGCCTCCGTAACTTTCTTGAACTGTTTTCCTTTTTGCATGTAGATCTATGGTGTTGTTCAGCAAATCAATTTTTCGTAGAGCTGTTGTTAAGTAACAACTTAAAGTTAGAGCAACGTAATGAAACGAATAGGGGCCGACATTGTTCGACAGCTTTGTTAACGTTATCAATAACTGATCGTTAGGATGACTGTATATTTTAGACGTTAAATTTGTACATCAGATCAGTTTAATGATGGACAACTTAAATTTTGATTGTTACATTAGTGAATTTTAAAATGTTTACCTCAGCAGAGCCTGAGGTGTTGTCTAACAACGTTAGATCTAACTTGATACCTATCATGTTTGATTTTGATGTAACGTTAGACTAATGCCTGTTAGACTACTAACGCTACAAGTTAATATTTGGCTCTAACGTTACCATCGCCGAGACACCATAACTACGGTACCGTAGTCGTAAATCTAATTAATGATCTAACGTTACAAAGATCTAACGTTAACCCGCGACGTTAACTTATCACTATCACTATCTGTATCAATAGATCTTGATATATATCTAACTTACCGGTAACACTGGTCACCGGTACGGTACCGGTACTCGGTGGATATACTCACCGATTCCCTGTGATGTTCATAGTGACGGCGCCCGTAGAACAGTGCACTTACGCTAGTCTATCATCCAGCCAGGTAGGAAAAAAATAATGATCTAACAACGTTTTCTGCTTCAACTAGACCCCTATTTAGCCTAACTTACACAGCGCTGTATATAGTTTCCAAAATGCGTCGAGTACGTACGTAGTATGTGTGCGAAGCGCGGTGAACATAACATGCGATGCGTCATGGCGCAGCGCTT
>JZLH01S0125929.1:14816-25127 GCA_001188425.1 Eucidaris tribuloides
TGACGTGTCCGGGAAAAATGTTGCACCTAGGATTTGGCCGCGGATAAACACCCCCCTTGGCAAATCCTGCGTACACCTATAGTCATAGGCGTACGCAGGATTTTGCCAAGGAGGGTGTTTATCCGCGGCCAAATCCTAGGTGCAACAATTTTCCCGGTCACGCCAACCTCCGAAAACTCGCTAACCGGGGGGAGGGGGAAATAGTGACGTATTTTTTTTTCCAAATCCAGCTTGACGAATTTTCATTCGTCAGGAGATGCTTGACGAAAAAAAATATCGTCGATAGAGACACCACAGCAGGACGAGATTTTCTTCGTCAGGAGATGCTTGACGAAAAAAAATTCGTCGATAGAGACACCATAGCAGGACGAGATTTTCTTCGTCAGTCTGACGAAAGAAATTTCGTCACTCACCAGAATGTGACGAATAAATATTGATCGATAGAGACACCAGCTGGACGATTTTTTTTTTTATCAGCTCGACGAGTTTTTGTTTACAGTGAACAGAATAACAGGCCAACAGACTGACAGGAAAAGTGATTACTAGGTCTCTGCTGCCGAACTTTGTTCAGGCGAGACAAAAACAAAACAAAACACCACAGCAGGACGAGATTTTCTTCGTCAGTCTGACGAAAGAAATTTCGTCACGCACCAGAATGTGACGAATAAATATTGATCGATAGAGACACCAGATGGACGATTTTTTTTTATCAGCTCGACGAGTTTTTGTTTACAGTGAACAGAATAACAGGCCAACAGACTGACAGGAAAAGTGATTACTAGGTCTCTGCCGCCGAACTTTGTTCAGGCGAGACAAAAAAAATGTACTTAAAGCGAGGTAAAAAAAATGCATGAGGAATTAAGCGAAGAAAATGATTGCAAAAGCCATGACGTGGGAGGCTAAGAAGGATTTGAAATTGTTGAATGAAAATCCAACAAAGGTATTTAAGCCAGTACATGCAATGGGAAAGGATGAAAGGGGTGCAGAAAGGGTTAGATGTATGGAAAGAAGCGATGGACAGCTGAGCTCAGCAAAAAAAAAAAAGGAAAGATAGAGGTAAAGTTTACAAAGAGCACATCGAAAGAATCACGAGTGAGGAGAAGAAATATGATCAGAGGATGGAAGCTGACAAGGTGGAAGGCTGGTTGCATTGGGAGAGTTAGTCGGGAAGAATGTGTGAAGGCAATGGGGCAAATGAAACAAGGCAAGGCTGCTGCACCCTCGGGTGTGAGTGACTGAGTGTTAAGATATTACTAGTGTGAGCGGGGAGATAGAGAATGGCATGATGACGGAGATGTGTCAGAGAGTGATAGACTTGATAGAGAAGGATGCCGGAGGAGTGGGCGCTGAGTGCAAAGTTTCCGATTTTCAACGGTAAATTGGATGCAATGGTGAGTGTAGGGTAGGAAATTCTTGGATCATGCAACGAAGATAGCGGAAAGGGTTTGAGAAAAAAGACTTCGGACAATAATGAAATTAGATGAGGTGCAATTTGTTGTTATGCCAGCGAAAGTAACAATAGATGCAATGTTTATTCTGAAGAGACTGCAAGAGGAATAAAGACACGATTTGAAAAAAATTGCAAATGTGATTTGTTGATCTGGAGAAGGCTTTTTTTGATAGCGTTATGGAGAAAATTATAGAGTGGGCGATGTGAAGGTGAGGTATACAGGAGGTAATGGTTAGAGCGGTGATGAGTAATTTGTTGAGGAGCAAATTACTGGACTTAGAGTTGGATCTGAACTGTCCGAAGAATTTGAAGTGAATGTGGGTGTACATCATTATTCTGTATTTTCACCATTTTTTTTTCAACGGTGGTTGATGTGGTTTTCGGAGAGTGCAAGAGAAAGCTTGATGAACAAAATAGTGTGTGCTGATGACTTAATTGGTTCTGATGAGACAATGGGAAGGAGGGGGGGGAGTTTCAAGTAAATCTCAGGAAGATAAAATTGACGGTGAGTGGAGCCAAGGGAAAAGTATTAGTGGTTAAAGGAAACCCATACGGTATGTGTGGAAAATGGTAAGGGCAAATTTAGTGCTGTGTGAGAAATGTGGAAATTAATTCGCGGGAGATGCACACAGATTAAGAGTGTGAACCCGAGTTTGGCAAGAGATTTTGTGTGTGGCAAAATTTCAGGTGGAAATGTTGTGTGACGAAGTGGAACCGGTGAACGAGCTTTCGTACTTGAGGGACAGGGTGAGCGTGAGTGGGGAATGTAGGGCAGGTGTGACAGCGAGGACAAGATCGGATGGGTGAAGTTTAGGGAATGTGGAGAGTTGTTCCATGGAAAAGGTTTCCTCTAAAGATTAAAGGAGTGGTTTAGAGAAGTTGCGTGGTATCGGTGGTATTTGATGGGAATGAGACTTAATTCGTATTTGAGTGATATGAGGAGGACTAAGAGAGCGATGTTGAGGGCCATGTGTGGTGTGAAGCTGATTGACAGGAAGAAGACTGAGGATGAATTTGTATTATTTCCAATCTTACATTGAAGAAAAAAAGTTACAATTTGTTAATGCTTACTCATCAATATGTTATTTTGGTCACATATAAAAATAGTTGATATAAAATGTACAACAGTGACCTTCAAATTCCATCGTTTAGCAACTAAGGAAAAAAAAGACAACGCAAAGCCTAGCATCCCCTCGCCGGGTACAAAAGGCTTGCATATTTAATGAATTGTGAACTTTGACCTTTGCTCAACATACTCAAAGCCCAAACTTAGGCTTCATTTTCACACCATGTACACTCTTACCAAAATTCATTAAAATATGTTTAATTTACATGTAACTATGGGTATCGAATGGAAACCATATTGTTGAATACATACATAGTTTACATATTAATGAAATCTGACCTACATACACTAAGATTAAACGTAAGCTGTATTTTGATACCATGCATATTTTAGTAACTTGCATTAAAATTCTTCGAACGTGACTTAAGCTATCGAATGCAAACCAGTAACATAGCAATTTTCACTTAATGAGGTAAAACCATTGATCTTTGATCTACGCGCATACTCTTTATCGAACTTAGACGGAAACTAGCGTTGCGTTCGGACGGACGGAAAATGGACAGGAGCGTTACTATCCCCCTCCGTCTTCGTTTGGGCGAGGTGATAATTAAGGTCACTACTTTTAACATCATATTATGACGTCATGCTGGTAATTAGGTCAGCAATTAACATATCCAACAAATAATCTGATTGCTTATACATGTAGTCTGTACATTTCATCGGAACTTTAAATACACGTACTGATATTTACAAAATTAAACGAATTAGACGCCATATTAAAGATATTAATGCTGCAATCCACATATCTAACATACCATTTCAATATACAGGGTGGCCCAGAAAGAATGCTGCACTTGTGATCGTTGATTTCTCTAACAACACCCACAAAATGTCATTGGTGATTATTTCATGGGTTAGAACATCCCTTTTTCAACAAAATGATACCATGATCATTGACTTTGATTTAGGGCTATTTTTCTGAGGCAATGTAATTTCCAAAAAATTGCTATTTTTTCAACTCCAGTGATCATTAGAGCACCGAAATATTCCTGCGTTACGGCGTGCCATGGAATAAGCTCCGTCGACGTCAAGACAAAGCACAGGAATGCCTTTGCTTTGATAAGGAAGACGATGTGAGCTACATCTCCCATTGTCATTACGGTTTGTCTACTATGGCACGCTGAGACGCGAAAATATCTCGGTGTTCCGATGACCGCCGCTGTTGAAAAAATTGGCAAATTTGGGAAACGACATTGCCTTGTAAAAATGGCGGCAGGATCCAAAGGAATTACTCAAAATCAATGATCACGGTATCATTTCTTTGGAAAAAAAAGAATGTTCTAACCACCATGACCACTAAAACAAAAACCAATGACATATTGCAGATGATGTTGAAGAAATTAGCGATCGCATGTAAAGCATTCTTTCTGGGCCACCCTGTATATAATCTGGTAATAATACTCGACATCTTGGAATATATCTGAATGGCATAATACACTGGTCCTACATTGAATACACTATGCCAAAGAATTATGCACACTGGTACTATATTTAACATCATATCGGACACCATATACATGTATGGAAAACAAGTAAACTCTGGTACTATATTCAACAACTATGTCAACTAATTGAAGACACTGGCGCCTTCTTTAACCTATTCTCGGACACCGTATTATTCCAATACATCTCCTATACTGTTTCAATAAAATGTACACGCTGGTCCTATACGTAACATTTTAGGTACTGTGAAAGTTATCATTTTAAACACTGGTGTTATATGAAAACAAAATTAAATCCATATTAAACAAAATATTAGTTGTCATAATATGGAAAAAAATAATACATTTCAAAGAAATAAAGACTAGTGTTGCAGTATATAATATCTACGTAGCTACATTAGTGACATAGACCCTGGTATTATACAAACAATCCCAATGACTTGTTTAACCAACTGCTTATCTATTTATTTATTTATTTATTTATTTATTTATTTATTTATTTATTTATTTATTTATTTCCATCTTCTTTTAGCAGGGTGGCCCTTTCAGTTTAATAACTGCTCTGCCAAGGGGCCCTGCTCACAATATGTACAGATAAAAAGATTTTGATCAATAGCATTATATTTAGGTGTGACGTCAGGGTACAATCTTGAGGTAGGACAACGTTAGGGGGCTAAAATGTCAACAGACGGAAATTCCATTAATTACACTGCGAAAATCCATGATTAATGAATTTTGACAATTTAGGACGCGGCCGCCCCTGTGCCTCCACCACCCTCCACCACCACCGGCTACAATATTGTGCCATGAAACGTGCAATAGGCTTGTCCAAACTACAATTATATTTCGTTCGAATACAAGAAAACTTATAAACATTTACACAATTAGTATACACCATATACATGCAATAAAAAACTGAAAAAGTTGATAGAATAATTTTTGTGAGAATGAATGTTTGATATAATCTAATTGATATACCCCAAACAATCTCATTCATTGTGTTGTTGTCTAGTGGTATCATTTATAATCAATATCACGTACGTTTTTTTGTTGATAAGTGTGCATTTCAGTATGTTATCTCGTGTATGCGTCGATTGTTGCCAAATTTGATATTGAGTATATGCTGCTGTATTGCACTTTTTTTCTTTTGTATTCAATAATGTTCTGGTGAGATTGCCTTTAAAAATGCCACGTTGGATTGTAAAAAACAAAACAAAATATGAATTATACGACTTATACCATATACTACTTCAGTGAAATATACACACGTGTGTCATACTTTTGCATCTTAGAATCTACTACATAAGAAATAACACATCTTAAACACACTGGTCCTCTACGCAACATCCTAGATAATAATGTGAATGCCACAATGCACTAGAGCTGTAATGAGCATAAAATATATTGTATGTATACTACAACCCACCTATAAAATCGACATCTTGTACATTGTTCTCATCCATTACATGTAAACTTAATATACACACTGGTGCTATACAACCACACTTTTTTACACTTCTGGGATATCATACACATGCGACATTTCATACAATTTCGTAAAATTTAAAAGCATTTTTGTAAATAGCTTTTGCTATACACTAAAGTTATACACAATCGGCCTTTGAGGATTATACGGACTTGTGGTATAATGTTGTACACATCTTTATAACCTTTATTTGAACGGTACACTACTGTGATGTTACCATAGTGATGCAATATATTCTACATTTCTCCTATAGAAGAATACAATTTGATTTATTCTATGCATCGACATCTTTTTTGAATAACCTAAAAGTTATTTAAGTGTAAACGGGCTGCTCCGCTATTACACAATTCGTTTGTACTTTGATTAATTGCCAACACATTATACCATAGAATTTCATGAGGATTTATTCATGACCATGATTAATTACTAGGAATCGCGACTGAATCATCAAGTTGACCAAAGAACGATATAAAATCAATTATTCGGCACTTTGATTGTATTACACTACTCGAAAGAGATCGTGGGGGGGGGGGGACTTGCAAATTTCACTCACTAAAATGATAAGTCCACGGCGAAATATGACACCTGGAGACTAATTGATACTGAAAAGGAAAGATTACAGTAATGTTTCGTTGCACGAAAAGATATGCGAAGTAAGTTGATTGCGTCGAGTGAGCATTGCAAGGATCGAGGTTGGAACGAACATTCATCCGAACCGTCGTATCAGTCGATTTTGGTCAAAATGTCGATGTTGAGATTTTTGCAGAAAATGAAAGTACAAGTCCTACTCTATACATGGTTAAATTTTTAGGCAGCAATTTATTTTGTTTTTGAGATATGTGGGGATTTTAAACGCGATGCCATATAAATTTTTAATAAAATGCGCAAATCCCATTGGAATCGTGTGCTGTAGCACAGCAAACAACAAATGCGCGCACTTAATATGCAAATACGCGGTCAGCATACGCGCTGCATTGACTTTGCATGTGAAAGAGAGATATGACGGTTTGCTTGATAGCGCGTATTGAAAATGCGGTCAGCGTTGTTGAACTCCCTATGGCGTTTTAGTACAGGGAAAATCTAAACCGCTCAAACCAAATATTTTCTCTGATTCTTGGTTCTGTGTAAAAATAAAGATATCAATGTTAAGCAATTGTCTTGGTCTTTCCTACCATGTATATTTCTAGCAATGGACATCTTGTAATGCTTGGGACAAAAAGTGGCAATTATAGTAAACTTTGAAGTCAATTTTCTCTCAAATGAGTTTCGCACTGTCGTATCGCGATACAACGGTTCGGATGACCGCCGACGAATACTATAAAGCGACATACAGACAAACTGCCCAGACAAACACTTTCCGTGTAGAGGCTTAGAGAGATTGACAGACATATAAATATATTGATTAGGTATTAGAATTATACTCCTTGACATGGTATGAACCAAGGTTAACTTCAACTGAGTCACCCCTTTCAACTTCCAAACGATCCTGTGAAATTGATTTATGATACATGTCTTATACCATGAACACACAAACGTACGGATGTAGAAATTGAAAATAAATATTGGGCAGTGTAAAGGCTACCCCATGTACTGCTTTGAATGATTTTTGCCAAGTTTTCTGCATGCTACCGCTTACAGTATGGTAGTCTGTGACGTGATAACCAAATCCATCCTCTGTATATCCGTCGGAAGATGTGCGATGTCGATAACTACACAGTTCTTCGCAGATCGATGACGTCGGTACATCGTATTCTAACCATCTGTTATCTCGTGTCGTTAGATGATTAATAGCTGTGACTGATGTGACCGTAAAATATAATTTCATAACCCTGATGAGATATAAAATTCATAAACCCATAATGTAACCACATTGTTTGTGGGAATTCAGATGTCATTATTTAGCCCCATGCTGTTTGGTTTGATTTCATTATTGTAACATATTCCACATTCCAAAGCATATTCGATTTAACAATAATACAAAAAAAGAATAGAAGAAATAAACAACGTCACCTGAAAACATGCCTAAATGATATGATCATGCAATTTCACAGGTTGAGATAGATTGAAGTTAATTTGGAACTGAACAAAACTCGAATTTAAAGATTTCTTTTGCACGCTCCAAATGATCGAAATCATTCAAAAACCATGTCAATCCAAAATTATTAATACTGAATTTATAATGTATCTGATTGAAATTATTAACATTCCGATTTCAGAGCTTTCTCATGATAGAGTGTTCGTACTTACAGGATAAGATGAAAATAAATCTCCTGGAAGATTCGAATATACATTAAGATGAATCACCGAGAGACAATAAGAGAGGATGAGAGGGGTCAGTGCGTGCAGTCAGTGCATGATCGAGAACGCACGCATGCGTACATGTTAGTTTTCCTTTCATTATGTTCAAAGACATCTCGGATATTTCAGACATCACTGCAAATTTCGAAGGGTATATAAAGCTACTTGGCAAAAGAAAAAAAAGAGACAGCAGGGGACAGCGGGATCTAAATGTGTCTTCAGTTTGAATGGAGTAGCCAATAATCCAGTTGTACCTGGGAAAGCAATATTAGAATCGTAATACAGGCTGTATTAAATTTTGTGTATTCATAAAAAAAAGCTTCGCCTTACTTATAGATAGTCGTCTTGATTTGCACACCTAAATTGTTGACTTTGCTCAGACGTGATCTAGCTACAGAAACATTTCTAAAAAGTACAGTGTCCAAAATTTAGTATTCGTTCTATGGCATTTGAAGTATAGACAATCAGTTGAAAACGCGCTCTTGCTTGAATTGTGCGTGTAATGTTAGTGTGGATTTTAGGCGCTAGCTAAAATTTCAACCTGACGATTGTTGAACATTGAACAGACAAATCGTAGCAGTGGATGATGGGAGCTTTGTCTGATCTTCACTGATGTGAGTTTCTGACCTGACAAATTTTTGATCATTAGCATTAGTTTTACTACATGATAAACGGATAACACCCGGCAGGCAGATTGGTGGAAAAGTTCAAAACCGTCCTCCGTTGCTTTGAGAAATTTAGAAGATTAATAAGCTTTATAAAAAAAAAAATGAATTCTTTTAACACAGGGTTTGTGAAAAGCGACGATCAGTGTGGATATTTATTGATATTCTGAATGGTTGCAGTATATTGTTACTATGATTTTATTTATGAGACTTTGCAAATAAAGACATCAACGTATAGCCGATGTAACTACCACCTCAATGCCAGATATATAGCGGTTACGGGATTTTATTTTTCATTCTAGGTGACCACAGAAGTGACAAAAAAGGCTGCCACATGAAAAAGTAACTTGGCGCCAAACGTGTACATTCCACACGCAAATTGTTAGAGATAATGCTCGCCCTGAAAAGTGTACCCTCCCTACTCAAAAGTATTGCAACATACACTATAACGCATGCATTTTGAGTTGAAGGGGTGTTTCTGTAATGATGTCCTAATGAAGTTTATTATTGGAAAATAAATTATTTGAAAAGAAATCAATGAATATATAATTTCTCATTTCTTCTCCACGGGAGAGAGATTATCAAATGCAGGCGCACCCACGACAGAGGGGCTGGAACATAAAATTTAACATTTTTTCTCCTTCCTATAGGGGTGGGGTGTTAATTCACACTAGCATCGAATTCGATTTCATTTTTGCCTTCAAACGGTTTTGTTGGTTTGGAAAAACTTCCTACTAACAAAAAATGTCAATATGTTCCTTTGAAGCTGTCTCAGAAAGAAGACACCACGCTGCGAAGAAGAAAGCGCCTCCCATCTCCATAAGACAGTGAAATAGGAGAATAAGGCTACTAATTCAAGATGGTGGTCTTCTCTCCACATTACTGTATCCAATGTACTGAAAAGTCGCATGACAGTAAATTTTAGGATGTTTACAATAGTAAACCGTCTTTAGAATTCAGAAAGAATAAGAAATGAAAACTTGCAGATGTCTTGTCTAAAATAAGGGGCGTATCCTCCTTACTACTGTCTTATGAAGATAGGAGGTGCTTTCTTCTTCGCGGCGTGGTGTCTTCTTTCTGAGACAGCTTCAAAGGAACATATTGACATTTTTTGTTTGTTGGAAGTCTTTCCAAACCATCAAACCGTTTGACGGCAAATATGAAATAGAATTACGATGTTAGTGTGAAATTACACCCCACCTCTATAGAGAGGCGAAAAATGTTAAATTTTTATGTTCCATTCCCTCTGTCGTGGGTGCACCTGCATTTGACAATCTCTCCGCCTTGGAGAAGAAATGAGAAATTATATTCATTGATTTCTTTTCAAATAAGTGGTCATTTTCCAATAATAAACTTCATTAGGACATCATTACAGAAAGACCCCTTCAACTCAAAATGCATGCGTTATAGTGTATGTTGCAATACTTTTGAGTAGGGAGGGTAGGTTTGTACATGTACATACGATTATGAACAACAGAGCAAATTTCTGAACGAAGGAAGCGCAGCTTGAAAGAAATTTGGTGAAATTAATTTATTATGTAGTTTTCCTGATTAAGTGTATGATTTTGCCGATTTTCTTGTTTATCCGGAACGGTGCATTCGGTCACCAATCGAATGTATCTAGTATTCAGTAAAGTATATCTACAGAGTCAAAGCCTACAGTATACCCATGCAATTGCGTTGGCTTGTCAAATCCAGTAGCCCACATGCAGGTCGTGCATTGGGTTTGAACGTGGCAATGTAGCTAACCATGTACCTTGTGTGATTTATGATGTAGGGAGCTATCGTCTACCGTGTATAATATGGGTGCAAGATATGGAATGTCTTTAATTCTGGTTTTAATT
>JZLH01S0125948.1:3762-14058 GCA_001188425.1 Eucidaris tribuloides
TTACACTCAAACACCCCTCATCCCCAGCAGTCAAACACACACACACACACACATACACAACACACACACACGCACACACAACCAACACACACACACACACACAACACACACATTGTTTGAAGCCGGGGACAGTAAAAAAAAAAAAAAAAACTCTGTATACAACATGCAAATCAAGGACACCACAACACAACTCCCGTGTACAACAATGCAATCGGGGACGTTATGTGTATGTGTATGATATTTCACCAGTAACCGGGGACGTTGGGGGTGCCACAAATTTTGGGCCCATTTTCTAAGGCGGCTTTAGCGGCCATCTTACGTTTGATTTCTGCTCATTTGAGGGGTGGGGCACCGTCCTCTGTTTTCCTAAACGTACCCAATCTGATAGTGGAAGTGTCAAACTTACGTCCCGGTTGAAAGGCGATTACAAACAACACACAACACACATCACCATCACACACATACACATAATGAAGGCCCAGGGATGGCAAGGGTTTTTTTTTTGGGGGGGGGGGGAGCTGGTGATGTTAAATCCTGATTTTAATCAACAAATCAATTACAATTCCAGATTCAATTCAATATCACGTGGATTTTCTACACCAAAGATGATTTAAATCAGAGATTTGAGGTTGACTTTTACATATTTTGGTTAACAATGGGGTAGCCTTGCAAGGCATTATGATTGTATAACAATGTTTTCAGTTAAAAAAAAAAATCTGAAGGCTACATGATTCCCCATCTACCAGTGTCCTCTGATACGGTCTAAACATGAAAGCCTGAGCCCTGAAAAAATGTGCAGTTTAAACGATCATTAAGTGCTTTAAAAAAAGTACAGAAATCACTGAGAGAGCCATTCCAAGCTTTCGCCCCATAGACTACTGTGTTGGGCAGAAGTTTCTATCGGCTGATAGGAAATTAATCGTGCGCAATTTGTATCTGCACATATTGTGCTAGTGACAGCTATAACTGTCCAACCTTTTTGTGTTCTATGAGTGTTTTATTTGTCCATTCAAACACTGTCAAGATATGTCAGATAGCAAAGTTCGACAATTTTTTTAAACGGTGTAATTCCACAGTGTATAGTGTCTTTATTGAAATAATTTGCGTCAATTTTGATATCTGAACTGCACTTGACAGTGTTTAATCCATGGACAACTGAAAACCCTAGTCCCGCGAGATGGTAACAGATCTGTGTCTCTTTATGCTTTCCTCTCAGAGTGTCAACACACAGTATCCGTCTAGTGTTATTCTCACCTAAAACATGACACCCACACTTAGGGCAAACTTTCCTCTCATAAAACATAGAATAGTCCAGCTTTGAATTTCGCAACTACCAGCCTGCATATTTCCACCGGCATTTAGCAGTATAGCATGGCGCCAATTCAGTCTAATCTGTGTTAGATCCACCGCGCTCTTGCCTATTGTTGGCAAACTAAGTAGCCGTGTACATGTAAATCAACTGACCACATATTGTATGTATTTCTCTAGTCTCGGGTCAGACGCATGCCAACTTTTTTCTTCCCCCCCAGAGTAAAAGTACACTGATCTTTCCGACTTTCTCTACTTTTAGAGTACACTCACGTCTGCAGCATTGGTCTACCTTAGTCTCGCCACCCAACACCAGTCTTAGTCAAGGCAGTTTAATTGATGGATATTAATTTTTCGAGTATATAGGATTAGGTTTGTATTGTCTAGAAGCCAGACTAGTATCTCTCAATAATGGGGACAAGGATTGGTTCCTAAAGAGGGAAGGCATGCTATCATATGGTATCGAACTTGGAATATTTCCTGTTATTCAAGCTAAGTATCATTATTTTGAACAGTGCCATCATTGAGGCAACTTGTTTTAAAGGCCCAACTGTCCATGGCAGGATGAAAAATGCCTGCTTTTGACTAAGAATCATTAAAAGTTGCACTACATCATGACACCTTAAACCCATAATGCCAACAGAAACAGGCCATGAGATATTGGAAGAATACATTTGTTTTCCACCACAATCTGTACACTTGGTACTGCAGCAGTCATGTTCGTGAGTATGTGTCTGTATTCCAAGACATAGTTTCTTTCTCTCCTGTGGTTGAAGTTGACACCTTGACAGTGGGCTTTTAACAAGCTCTTACACAAGCATGATGTCTTTTACAAAAGTGCTGTGTGGAAATAAAAGTGTTCCCTTTCTAACCAATATAAAGTCTTCATGCATACTCTATGCATATTTCTGAATTCAAAAATGCATTTACAAAAGATTTTTAATTCCAAAATTCATTGAATTCTAAGATGTATTAGAAATTGTACTTTTTTCACAATTCGAGAAAAACTTTATGATACAGCATTCTCAATTTGTTTGAAAATATCCAATCCTAGCTAATTTTGTAACATGTAAATGGTTTCAGTGAGAGTTGTTCCTCGTAGGCGCTACATTGGCAAAAATACTATAACAGGTGGCCCAGAAAAGAATGCTACAGTATGAACGGCTATTTCTTCAACATTATCTGCAAAAATGTCATTAATTTTTATTTTGCGTTTGTTAGAACTGACGTAAGCGGTCGTTTTAACCGTTCGTTTAACGACCCGGAAACGGCGTTTCCGTTTCATATTTCGGCTTTCGTTAAACGCGCAAATGATATGTGTCCAATACCTATTTTCCATCATTATCTTTTTGGCTTCATATGAGCTAAAAATCTTAGCTCCGTTCATGTACGAAAGCTAAACAAAAGTTCCGAGGCCATTTTTTTTTTGGCCGTAATACGGCAAACTGAATTTAGCGCCAGCTGACACTGAAAAACAAACTCCCGACAATACTTTTTAGCTCGCGTAATGCTGGCTAAGAATAAAACCGGCAAACTTAGTTTTTCGAGCGTGCGGACATGAATGGCGCTATTATTTAGCTCCGAATGTTCGCTAGAAATTAAAGACGGGAGTTTGTTTTTAAACAGCGGACAATTCATTTATCCCAAATATTAATTTCCTATTACCCCTAAAAGGATCGTTGGGAGTTCATTTTAGGTCGACATTATTAGCGTTTATATTAAGTCCGGTATCATGCTAAAAAGGATGCGTTGGGAGTTTCGTTGTTTATGGGTGGGAAATTATTAGCACTCATATTAAAATTCCATATAACGCCTAAAAGGATCATCTGGAAGTTTGTTTGTTTCGGGTGGGACATTATTAGCGGGCAAATATATAGTTCCCCGTATTACGACAAAAAGATCGTCATAATCGTTTTTTTAAGGGTGGAGACATCTCTCTCAGCAGGTAATAATAAGTTCCATATGACACCTAAAAATGACGTGCATGAGATCGTTTTATAGGGTGGACATTATTAAGCGCTTGTATTAAGTTCAGTATTACCCTAAAAAGGATCGTCATGAGATCGTTTTCAGGTTGGGACACATTATTAGCGCAAAATATAAGTTTCCGATTACCCTAAAAGGATCGTGGGAGTTTGTCTTTTAGGTGGGACATGATTAGCGGCTTCTATTAACTTCCGTATATACCTTAAAAGAGTCGTTGGGAAGTTCAGTTGTTTAGGGTGGGAGCATTAATGAGCGAAAATATTAAGTTCCGTATTAACCCTAAAAAGGATCGTTGGGAGTTTGTCTTTAGGGTGGAAACAATTATTGAGCGCTTGTATTAAGTTCGCATATACCTAAAAGATCGTTGGTAGTTAATTTTTTTAGGGTGGAACGTTAATTAGGCGGTAATGATGAGTTCCGTATGACCCTAAAAAGGAATGCGTCATGAGATCTGTTTATAGGGTGGGACATATTAGCAGCTTCTTATAATTCTGTATTACCTAAAAGGATCGTTGGTCAGGGTGGCGACAGTAACCGATGGGCCCGGGGCAAAGCTCCAACATCACACTCGGGCAGAGCATTTTGGAGTGTCAACTAAAAATGCTTGCCCGACATCGGGCAAGTAACATTTGCAAGCAACCTGAAGTAAAATACCAAAACTGTATTGAAACAAGAAATGAAATAAATAGCTGTTTTTAGCAGAGGAAACGCGGTCAATAACATCAGGCAATTATTTGCTCAAAAATGCGTTCTGCAAGAAACGCAAAATGAAAACGGGCCAGCAGCGCAGGAAGTCGGCATATCAACGAGTATAGTGAGGCAAAGTGCAAGATCAGAGACATCTGCCTGGCCTGATAAACTTGCCAACCACCACATCAACATCGCGGAAAATTGTAAGCAAGGATTGAAGAAATTACAGAAAGTATTCAGTGAAAAATGTCTTGAGAGTAGCAGCAAAGGTTAAGCAAAATGTTTCAGAATCACAGAAAATATATCACAGCCACCTCCAAAATCGCATTTTTTTTAGCCCGACTAGAGAATTGCCCAGTCCCACATCTGTTAAATGGTGTATGGTTTGTATTTCAAGTCTGACTTGCGATATTGGCGGTAAATTTTCTGGGCACTTGAAAAATGATAAATCTGAGCATGAAAGTTTCGCTTGTACAGGAGATTCAGAAATATATTTGTGATATTATAATTGGATTATAGAGAGGGATACGTTGGTCAAAAAGTGCACATTTAGGCAGCTGAAGATATAGCTACATGACCCATTCAGTCACAGAAATCATCCCCTGAATCTGGGGTTGGAAATGGCAGGTGTGGTGTCCATTCCTAGCTGGGGTATGTGTATTATGAGAATTTGTTACTAATATTTCCCAAAAGTAAGTGTACTCTATTAATAAATTCTGATTAGGGGTAAATCATTTCAAGAGCTTTTGAAATAAGATAAGTGTAAGTATTCTAGAAGCAAGTTTTGGGTCGAAAGGGAAATGGATAATAAGACACTGAAAAGCTTTAAGTTTAGCACTGATCTACATTTTTCAACATTTTTTTTTTTTAGTACGGCGGGTTTGGGAATTCAATTATGCATTCCATAAGAGGATAATATATTTAAGACTACCATGAAGTTTTTATGTCTACAAATTAACTGCTTGGTATGTAATAGCGCGGGTGATCCGGTGTGGGATTACATGAACGCCACCCCTCAAGGGAGGGGGTTATCCCCCTTGATATTTTGAAGCTTAATTTTTCCCAAATTTGTGTGGCATTTTTGATAAATCTCATAGACACTGAAAATATACTTTTCTGTATAAAACACTTGAACATTTTTATCTGGAAACATATATAGCTGAAATTATGTTATCTACATGGTGATATGATATCCAAATAGTTCGTGGTTACGGTGGTTAATCTTCTAGAACACTTCATTAACACTTAAACCAAATTTAATCATGAAATCATAACCACGTTTTTTAGTTTAGCATGTACGTGTTGAAAAATTCACAATCTTCATCACAAACATTTTTTTTATGAACACCTACGGAAATCAGCTAGATGTTCACAAAAAATGTGTATTAATGCTGTGCTGTCGCCCCCCCTCCCCCCCATCCCACAACAGAAAATCGCCACTAAACCGCTTGCTGGAACACAGTTGTTATAAATCGCTTATATCTTAAATATGAATGAATGACAAATTAAAAATTGATCATTGATTTTCATAAATATGACAAACATCATTGAATGTGAAAATTTTGTGAATGGTTATACATGTATGTATACTTTTATCACATCTATAACATATTAATCACACAAATCAATAAATTCTGTTATTTTTTCGGCAATGCAAAACTTATCGGCGCACAGCATTTTCGAGCTTGTTTGAATTCACATTGCCCGATCGGGTTGGCAAGTGGGACCAAAAAAGTTTATGTTAGCACCCTGCGTGTGTAATTTTTATTTTTTAAGGTGTGGTATATATCTATTATTAGCGGTAATAATAAGTTTTTCTATATGACCGCTAAAAAGGATCGTCATGAGAATCTGTTTTCAGGGTGGGACATTATTAGCGCTTGTATTTAAGTTCGCGTATTAGCCCTAAAAAGGATCTGTCAGGAGATCTTTTTTAGGGTGGACATTATTACGCTTGTTTAAAGTTCCGTTTACCCTAAAGGATCGTTGGGAGTTAATTTTTTTAGGGTGAACAATTATTAGCGGTAAAATAAGTTCCATACTACCCTAAAAAGGATCGTCATGAAGATCGTTTTTAGGGTGACATTATTAGCGCTTGTATTAAAGTTCCGTAATTACCCTAAAAAAGGATCGTCATGAGATCGTTGTTTACGGTTGGATATTAATTAGCGCAAATATTAAGGTTCCGGATTACCCTAAAAAGGATCGCATGAGATCCTTTGTTTTTTAGGGTGGGACATTATTAGCACTTGTATTAAGTTCCGTATTACTCTATAAAAGCTCGTCATGAGATCGTTTTTTAGGGTGGGACATTATTAGCGGCAAATATTAAGTTCCGTATTACGCTAGAAACAAAAGTCGGGAACGCTTTGAAACAAAAATCGGAGTTTGTTTTAGAACCGCTGACATTTTATCAAACAAAACTTCTGCGACTGTTTATTTCTAGCGTTATACGGAACTAAATATTAGCGCCATTAATGTCCCGAGCTCAAAATCATTTGCCGACATTCCTTTTAGCGTTATAGGGAGGTTAAATTTTAGCAATCATGAATATCCGAACGCTGTAAACCAAAAATGAATTTCGTTAACGGAAACTGCTCGTTAAAACGGTTTTAAAAAAAAAACCGGGGAATCTTGCAGCACTAGTCGTAGAACATCTTTTTCCAACTAAAATGATAACCAAGATATTGATTTTGAGTAAGCGCGTTTTGATTCATAAGGGCATTTTTCGTGAGGCAATGCAATTTCCCAAATTTGCCAAATTTTTTCAACAGCGGCGGTCATCGGAACGACCTAGATATTCTGGCGTCTCAGCTAACAAATACGACAACCGGATGAACAGATGCAGACATAGCTGCATCGTCTCTTATGAAAAGCGATGGCAATTTCCAGCCCTTTGTCATTGCGGTTTGTCCGGTATGCTCCAGCTTGAGTCCGCCAGAATATCCTCGGCGTCCAATGACCGCCGCCGTTGAAAATTGGCAAATTTGGGAATTGGCAATTGCTCCGAAAAATTGGCCCTAGAATCCACCGCACTCAAAATCCAAATGATCTTTGTATCATTTATGGAAAAAGAATGTCTAGAGAAACGAAATAACATTATGACATTGTGCCGAATAATGTCCGAAGAAATTAGGCGGATCTAATACTCGTGAAGCATTATTTCTGGGCCACCACCTGTATAATAATGAATTGAATTACTGTCAACTTTAAATTTATAGCATTAATTGAAAGGAAAGCTATTTATTATGCAAAACCCTAGAACCCAAACGAAAAAAGGGACAAAACGGGTGTGAAAATATGCGAAATGGGGAGATTTCTTACAATTTTTTTGATACTGCGCCAATACACAATTTTTGGTGTATCTGAACATGAAGTTTTATTTTGAGCCCTGCATATCAAACATTGATCTAATTCCCTTCTGCGTGTCACGCCATCCATTGCCATTTCAAATTTCACATACTCATGAGATAGAGTATCGTATAGCGGGGTATCAAGTTTGACATTCATAGAGCTCAGCATCCCTGTGAAAATAATTCACAATACATGGTATAACGAGGCAAAACCACATCCTCTCTTTCTCTCTCCATGATCCTAACTAGAACTTTTACATGCACAGTCTAACTGTATTTTAACCTGATGAAAGAATTCACTCGTTAAAACACACTTTTCACATGTACAGACATCTGTACATACTAAAACATCTGTACAATACTAAACAACATGTGCAACACACTAAATTACCATTCAGTGAACTTGCGCACTATTCTACAACACCAGGAACTAGCCAGTCAGCTGAAACAAGATACAACACATATGTGCATTTACCCGTAAAACCCTGGTACAGTATACACGTTTTTTTATTTTTTTTTTTCCTGGCCAGAAACGCCAACCCCCGGCAAGTAATTATGAAGGAAAAGTTCTGGTGACTGATTTGCCAAGACCGGTTTATTGAATGAGTTTTCAACGATAGTTCATGCGCGACAATGCTGAAGTAAGAAAAAATATGTTCACCACCATTATATCATTATTTATATTCAGACGACATGCAAAATGTGTATCCTCGGAGGAGGAATGTGTAATTGTGTAGGATGAAGAGTAACGTGGTGTAGTGGGGCAATGCTTTATGGTGGTGTGTTATGGTGCTGAGTGGGTGGGTAGGTATGTGTAAGGGTGTTGTAGTGGGTGTGGTTGTTGTGTGGTATGTGGGAGAGTGTGTGTGTGTGTGTGTGTGTTTGGTGCGTATTCGTGAGGGGTTAGGGATCTTGCGAGGCGTATAATAGTGGGCTGTGATCGGGTGGTGCTGTGTTGTGTAGTGGTGGACGGTATTACTGTGTGGAGTGTGTGTGCTGGTGTTGTGATGGGTGGTGAGGTGTGGAGAAAAGGTGTGTTGTGTGTTGGTAGTGTTTGTAAGTGTGTGTTGTGGGGTGTGTTGTGTGTTTGTGTGTGTTTGTGTGTGATGTGTGTGTGTGGTTGTATAGGTAGGCGTGGTGTGTGTGTCTGCAATGTCCTGTGTGGCACGGGGTGTAGGAAGTGTGAATGGAGGTGGGTGTGCGTGTCTGTGTTGAAAAGATGGCGTGATGGGTGGAGGCGGGAGACTAGGTGTGTGGATGTGGGTCAGGGCGTGTCTGTGTGTGTGCCTGTGTTCTGTGTGGGGTGTCGAGGTGGTGTCTGTGTCTGTTGTGTCTGTGTCTGTGTCCTGGTGGGAGTATAGGTGAGGGGTGGTACGGTGTGGGGTAGGGTCTGTGTGTGTGTGTGCTGTGTGTCCGGAGGGACGGTGTGGGAGAGATGCTTTGGCTAATAATCCCAGACTAACTTGAGAGATTGTTTTGCCGCGTGTCTGTAGTGTGTCCTGTGTGTCGCACAGTGCTATTTGTGTATCCGCAATGTGTTATTTATCGTGTGGGCATGATTTGGCAGGTTTCGTGCGTGTTTCATAATAGTAAAGTCACTCGAAATGCGAGTAATTGAAATGATCGAGCAAGGTCTCAGCGGAGTATGGAGACCAAGTGTTGGTGTTGTGTTGGACATTTTTTTGTTGTATAGGAATTGTGCATTAGTGCTAAATATTCTCTCGGAGTAGTCAATAATTGGAGATAGGCATGCTCTGCTTGTTGATGGTGTCAGGTTTTGTCCTCTTTGTTGTTCTTGTGGTGTGGGGGTGTTGATGGGGCGGTTAGTATTCTGTTGCGGGGTGTTTGTGTGTTGTTGGTTGTGTTGATGTGTGTGCGTGCTGTGGTTCCAGCAATAAGATTGAAATTGTTCATGATGTTGATGCTCCTGTGTGCATAAAGTAATAGGTGTCTCTAACACTAACTCCGAATAGTGTGCCGTTAGCTGCGAGCCCAAAAACAAACACAAAAACTTATTGGCCCATTGCAGAAAAGAGCGCAAAATACCTTGAAGTGTGATTTTAATATTGTAATGCAATGTAGCATCAATGTGTATATGTGTGGTGTGATGTTGTCGTGTGTGTGTTGTGTGTGGGTGTTGTGTGTGTGTGTGTGTGTGTGTGTGTGTGTGTGTGTGTGTCTGTGTGTGTCTGCCTGCACATGTGTGTGTTATATCTTGTGTAGAGAAGAACTGGTGCTAAAAAGGAATGTCGGCAAATTGTTTTTGAGCTTCGGACATTAATGGCGCTAATATTTAGTTCCGTATAACGCTAGAAATAAAAGTCGGAAGTTTTGTTTTTGAGTTAATGTCCGCGGTTCTAAAACAAACTCCCGACTTTTGTTTCAAGCGTTCCCGACTTTTGTTTCTAGCGTAATACGGAACTTAATATTTGCGCTAATAATGTCCCACCCTAAAAAACGATCTCATGACGATCCTTTTTAGAGTAATACGGAACTTAATACAAGTGCTAATAATGTCCCACCCTAAAAACGATCTCATGACGATCCTTTTAGGGTAATACGGAACTTAATATTTGCGCTAATAATATCCAACCGTAAACAACGATCTCATGACGATCCTTTTTAGGGTAATACGGAACTTAATACAAGCGCTAATAATGTCCCACCCTAAAAAACGATCTCATGACGATCCTTTTTAGGGTAGTATGGAACTTATTATTACCGCTAATAATGTTCCACCCTAAAAATTAACTCCCAACGATCCTTTTTAGGGTAATACGGAACTTAAAACAAGCGCTAATAATGTCCCACCCTAAAAAGATCTCCTGACGATCCTTTTTAGGGTAATACGGAACTTAATACAAGCGCTAATAATGTCCCACCCTGAAAAACGATCTCATGACGATCCTTTTTAGGGTTCATATAGAACTTATTATTACCGCTAATAATGTTCCACCCT
>JZLH01S0125976.1:0-16235 GCA_001188425.1 Eucidaris tribuloides
CAAATTACTCAAATACATCATGTCTTTACTTAGAAAAATATTGATCTGTATAATTATTGATAAGATCAATCACTGATGATATGTTTACATGATAAGTCAGAACAAAAATACATGAATATCCAATAAAATCACCTTTCTATTATTTCATTGTATATGGTCAATACGCCCCATGTGGTTAACCTTGAAAAAATTTTGATGATTGCTTTTGTACGAGTTTGAGTGTTACCATTTGCCAAATTTGACGAAGTGATGAACCAAAAGATATAATTTAGAGAGGGGCACAATGTGCCCCCCCCCCCTTGCCACTAGATCCAAAATACTTGGCTTTTAGGTAAAGAACTTGATTCTTCCAACGAAAACTTTTTCAAGTATTTATAAACCAATTTCCATCAAATTCAGAAAGAAACATTGCATTGTAAACACTGAATATATATCAAGTTTTTTTTTAACATTTATAGTATATTTAGTATTAAACTAATATTCCCATTCGTTGTGAAATTCCAATCGATCTTTTCATAGCAATTATATTTCCGTTGTCCATGTTGATTGATGCCAAAAAAACAAACTTGAATAGAATTTTTTATAATGAAAATTAATATTGGACATTTGGCGTGAGTATAAATTGTTATTACTAATAATAAAAAAATGCGAAATAAAAGCCAAAATACATTTTTTTTATCTGTGAACATTATACTTTCGCAACTTTTTTTTTTAACTATTTAACCAAACAAAACTTATCCCCAAATAAAATCATACAGTTATCAAATGTTGACCCAATAATTTAAAATGAAGTCCACAATTGTTGTCCTGATTCTTTATATCCCTTTCGTGAAAATGAAAACTAAATACCTTTAAATATATACCTCAATCTGATATCTCTAGTTTTCGTTTATATGAAGTATCTACATAAAATAAACTTTCAACGGTTATTTTATTGACTTCATTCCATGTTTTTACTCTATAACAAAATGTACTTCTTTATGTCCTTTGCATAGACAAGTAAAAGCAAGTCACCTGACATCAAGTGTGGTTTAATCGAAGATCGAACAATTAGCAAAACACTATTAATGAAATTGCGCGAAAACCCACCAAAGAAATAAAGATACAGAGTTAAGTTTCAAAGTTTAAAAATTTCGACGTCACAGCGGGCAGCTACCCATAAGTCATTGATATAAATCCATAAATTGTCATTTTTTAATGTTCATGAATAAATTAATGTATGAAATAATGTTCTATAACGATATGAAATGCACCAGTGTAAAATCAATTCTCTCTAATTTCTGAGAAAACGGCACTTTATATGAATTTTATCACATGACATCATGGCGGAGTTTGCCTCGACATTGTGACGCATGCCAAAATTAAAATTAAAATTCCATGAAACTCTGTTATTTCATTGGTGATTTCGGGCCAAACTTTCATTAATATTTTTCTATCATGTTCTACGTAATATAAAACCAAGTTCATGTCAGGGTAACCTTGCTTAACTATGTCTAGTCCAGGGGCGGCGGCAAATACAACGGCAAGTAAGTGTGGAGGTATCGAGAGCGCGGGTTTTGTTCGTGTGCAGTGTTGCCTTGTTTTTGAAATCCTGAAAAAATATAGATTATGTTTAGATTTAAACCAACGAGAAGATGAAAATGAACAAATGTGTCACTTTTACTAACAGCCATAATCCATCAGAGCCTCCTTCCGGCGTAAAAATGAACACAAATTGTGATTCCCGCGTTTTGTTTTACAAGAGTGGATCGTGCGAGAGTCAAAAACGATTCTATTAGCCCCCCCCCCCCAAAAAAAAAAATAAAAAATTTCGATAGAAAAAAGCACTTCAACTAATATCTAAAACCTTGAGACAATTCTCTAATTAAAAGAAATAAAGGCACAAGCTTATATGATAATCTACTTAACAGTTTTACCTAGAACTATTCGCTCGACAAGGAGAACTTCACTTATTGTATTTTTATTATCATTATACTGTCAAATTATAAAGCGGCTTTTTCTTTTCTCGCCTCTCGAACAATTTCTGTGACGTGTTGCAGCATGTCTCCACAACAGATAGATCGGCGAGATTGATACAAGTAGCCAGCACCCCTACTATATAATTGACTAAATTATCGAGATTATAGTAGACGAAAACCATGTGCTTAACATAGAGGAATGGAAAGCTTCGCAATTCTAACTATGGCAAGGAGCCAGCAAGTTATAGCTTAACAACTGCCATATTTGCTATTTGGGTAAGTTCAGATTTGCAACAATTATGTTCTCTCAATCTTCCAAGTAATAACTATAATGTAAAAAAGGGCGAGCGAGCACATCGTGTTATCCACCACCCACAAAATTGTGTCGAGATTGATTAGACAAACAATTAGAGCCAACTTCCTTCATGTAAAAAAGAATTTGACACATTTCACACTTCTTATTAACCTTTCCTTATCTCAAATTACATCACTATTTCAGCGCGCATTTGAAAGCCGGCAGGAAAGACTTAAAAGAGAAAACATAATCAAAATTATAAACAACAAAACTAAAAATGGTATTTGAGCAAACTGAAAGCTACTCACTCCTCACTCAGCTTCGACGGATCGTAAAGCTCATGGCGCTTGAAATCACCGCTTCCATCTATAGAAGTATTTCTCTAACTTACGTCCTTTTAAAGCGCAGGTTGAGCCAGACCTTGGATATTGTTATAGTTATGTTAAAGGAGAGCTCTGTTTGGCATTGCCAACTTTATATATGAGTAACATACACCCTGGACTAAAATAAAACGACGCAAGTATTAGATACATGGATACTAATTAATAATTGAAATAATAATAGTGTTATATATTATTTAAGTTTCATGAACAGATTCTCAAAAAGCACATAAATAAGATTGGTTATGTTGAAGGAGAGCAAACAGTCCAGAAAACGTTATGGCCCAGACTTGTATTGGTACTTATTTTCGCAAAGTCTATGACAAACAAGTTTTTAGAATCGTATTTCCAAACAGAAGAATCTAAATGTAGCTTACACTGTTTTCAAAGCTGGATAACTAACTTTTTGGCTAACAAGTTTGGTTATGTTTCTGTAATTTATATTTCACATTTGGCAGACAAGATGTTATTCTGTTAAGAGTCTATCCATTTGTTCATCCCGTCACATTTTTTTTTGATAGATTCAATTAATTTCTTAAACATTAACTTGTTGTACGATTAACTGGTTATAACTTTGATTAATAGCGTAAGGTCACTGGTACCATTAAGTGGCTGAGAAAAGTATAAAAAAGAAACGCCTTTGCAAGTAGAACATAGGACAGAATCATGAGAGCCATCGAGATCATTTTCTGTAAAAAGAAAATACTCATATAGTTAGTGTACTGCTTTTTTTTGAAAAATTCTAGATATAACATGCATTGCTTTCCAATTTAGATATTTATTTATCAGTCGTAAAAGTAAATTACAAGTCTTTGTTTGGTTAAATTGCGGTTAACGTTATTATTCGTCATCAGCTACTTTTTTTTTTGTAAAGCGTATTGTAAATTTATGTACATTAATCTCGAAGATAACAGTTCAGCTCATATTGATCTATTCATTGGCATTAATTAAAACTTTGAGTTATATACCTTGCATTGACAATAAATTCTCATGTGTTAAATTCTTGTAAGTCATGTTTTGTCTTTCCGAGAATCCTCATATCAGCTCTTCATGTGATACTACAACATACAATTCATTTGTCTAGGTTTATCATGCTAAATGTATATTTCGTTGTGCACTGACCCGCAACTATTTCTTATAGTGTAATGTTCGGCGTGACTGCTTAAACCTACTTGATTGCAGTTTTTCTGCAAATTCACGTAATATTTCAGAGAACAGCCCTTACAAAATTAATAGAAAAATCTGGGTTTACTGAGTAGTACTGTATAATTAAGCGGGAGCTTTTGCCTTACTTGCTTAAAAAAATAAACTGGCTCTAACTTGGTAAGGTTATTTGTTACAACACGACCGTAGGAAGCTGGTGAGAAGCATGTAATTGAAATGAAATCTAGATACATCCCATATTCATTTGGGTAAAAATCATATTCGCAGATGTAATCATTCGGCATATTTGCTCTGACCACAGAAAAAGTGCACAATTATGTTTGTATGTGTGGCATGTGTGCTGTTTGTGTGTGGTGTGTTGTGTGATGTTGTGTGTGGTGGTGTGTGGGTGTGTGTGTGTGTGTGTGTGTGTGTGTGTGTGCTGTGTGTGTGTGTGTGTGTCGAGTGTGTTGTGTGAGGAAATGGATGGTGGATGGGGTAGAATGAAGTGATTGCTCTATCTTGTTTAATCCAAAAAGTTATTTGTGAGAAGGAAATACAAAGGAATCAGCAAGTGTGGAATAGGATGTAATTTCTTGGGGGCAATCAAGCAGACAATGCGGGGGGGGGGGGGGGGGGGGTGTCGGGGTTGTTGCAATGATTGATTATTTTTTCGTTTGTATTTCTTTGCTGTTTTTTTTCCCGAGCTGCACAAACGAACAGGTTAGTACTACCTGTATTTATCTTAAAATCGTTTTATTGGTATGTAATTGTTTTTAAATAAGATATCGAATGAGAGGGAGAGGAGGGATGTATCTGAGATTTTTAAGTTACCACGGTATTTTTTTTTTTTTTGGGGGGGGGGTAAGTAAGTAGGATACAAGCAGATGCGTAGTCTCTTCTTTTATTAGCTGGAGAACAGACATTATTTTGACTTATCAATTTAATCTGTGAGCAGATAGACAAGCAAAGCAGCTGGAAACAAATGAAGCTTATTTGTTTTGGGTATTTTTGTTTTTGTTTCTCTCTGTCATCTGGGCACAGCAGTATTAAATATTTGGTAAATAAACAGGCAATTTATGTGTAATGGTATTAAATTAAAAAAAATACATTCGTAAACAAGCGTTGGCCGTTTAATAATCATCATTATTATCACAAAAATAATATAATTCTAGCAACTCCCATTTCAAAATCCATACAGAAATGAATCTTGTCGCGGTACCAACAGTATAGTTACTATACATATCACTGAAGGTGTATTTACAGTACTCCCACCCATCACGTCCTGATTTTTTGCCATAGGTGTGCATTATATAGCAAGCACTGGAATTCCGACACATTCGAAATAATAAATTTGCCCATTTTCGCCCCAAGACCAATGCTGTGTGCGTCAAATTTATATGACAAAATTGGTCAAAAACTGGGAAGTAGTTCTATCTCAGACTCTAGCAATGATTTTATTTGATGAAATTGTCGTTACGATGAACAACGCAAATTCTTAGCATATTCGAAATATATATATCTTGCAACATATCTTCGCTCCAAGACCAGATGTGTGTGCCAAATTTTCATGATGCATTGGTAAATAAAATCCTACCGAGGTGGTTTGAAACCCGCTTGTTTTTACCGTCTTTTTTGCCATGATATTGTCATTACAATGGTAAGCGCAAATTTCTGGCAGCTTCGAAAAATGGGTCTGGCAATCTCGCCCAGACTACTATGTGTGTGGGCAATTTTATTTAGCATTGGTCAAAACTGAAAGTAAGTGTAATCCGCTAAGAATTGGAGCGCTCTGTACCGACGTACGCTGATTCCAATACTCCTTTCAAAACTTCGTTTGGGCAGAGGTATTATTCAAAGATTTAAATTCCAAAACATTATATACTATGCTAACGGTAAAATCTATTCTCAACGTAAAATTGAAATTTCAACCAAATGGAGGATGTGCTACTGAATCATTCACGAGGCGTCGATCACTGTTTTTCATAAGATGGGCAATCGCCCCCCACATAAACCATATTGGGGCAAACATATTCGATTTGCCCCCCCCCCAATTATTTTGACAACTGAACAAAAAAATCATAATATGCATTGCAAAATTTTGAAATAGCATTGGAAACCACTATTACAACCATTAAACACGGCATAAAAATACTGTAAAGCATAAACAAAATTGGTCAACTTTTCGGGTGGCACTTTGCGCGCAAACTTTGCTTATGATTTGGCGCGCAGAGCGCCCGAAAATTTTGGCATTTTTCAACTTTTGGCCCCCCCCCCCCATCGAAACATGGGATCCGACGCCCCTAGGAATCTTAATGCACTGAGGATGAAGACCTCCCCCTCTCCCCTCCCCGCCCCCCAAAAAAAAAATAACGAAAAGAAAAAAAAAATAACAATACACGCCAGTTTTGTAGTCCTTGTTAGCTTGTTAACTGTCGAGTCGAAAAACACCTCAATCTTCCTACAAAGGGGGAGGTTTTTTTTCAGCCCACCTAATGTCACTCCGTGCCCGCTAACGACGCCTGTGACACTCAAATATCGTATCAACCTCTGCTGGGTATACGAATGTCGAAATATTTCGTTCTATATAGCCACAACGGTCAAAACTGTTTTTGTTAAGCATGGAAACACTGACCAATGAATTGATCGTTACAAAGTATATTATGGCTACGCAGTGTTTTTTTTATTTCGTGCATTCCCCGCAATTTTGGAATCGGTCAATTGGAAAATTTGATGTAGAGTTCACGAGCAGTGGGGAACTCTAAGTGAAAACATTCTGTCTGTTAGCCACTTGGGGTAATGCTACGTCGAAAACCTACCATTGCGTCACCCGCTGCGCGGGTGAATATCAACAGTCTTTTTATTAATGCCAATAAAATACAAGTCAAATAGACTCAAGATAAATGGTGCACGGTCACTTGCGATGGTCGAGTGCACTTCTACATCTGATAAAATGGGAGTTTCAGAGGCATTAAAACAAATATTTTTCTATAAATCGTTGTGATAATTTATAACATAAAACACCAAAATGCTTCTTCTTAGCAAATTTCGCTATATTTTTAGTTTTTTTCATGGTCAGTGATTCGCGAAAGTTTCATGCACGTGAAATGGCCGTCGGCTCCTATTCGCGAAAGTTTCATGTCGCGAAAGTATAGTGTTTTACAGTAATTGGAACTTACAAGTTTGGAGAACTTCTAAATCCACCAGTTCTGTACGATTCACCAATATTGTCATCTCTGTTCTATTGTCATTCAATGTAAACTCCACCTGAAAATAAAAGTGAGTGCAAAATTTTTAAATTTCTACAAGCAAATATTAAATGAAATATTCTGTTTTATCCAAATAGCATTCTGTAGTAAGCACCATCTAGCAAAGGGGGAAAAATGAGACATTAGAAAACAAATTAACACCATGTATATCACAAATAGACTGTATACTATCAAGTAATACCGGTTGCAATAGAAATGTGTGCAAGTTGATGAATTTACATTATTCTGTATTGTACAACATTTAACATTACACACACATCTTCAAAAAGTAGAGCATATAAATAAATAAAAGTATAATGTTTAACCTAAGTTAACATTAAACTATCCACAGAGGCCATAATTGCCAGTCAAAAAAACTGTATATTGGAATTAAAGGTAAATGACATGACTGGGAGTAGTCCTCAACTCTGGGGTAAGCTATTCTAGAATCAAGTAAACTATGCAGGGATTCTACTGTGAAAATTTGGTAGTCAAAAGTTGACTTGTTCTAAAATAACTTCCATCTGTATGCCCTGTAACAGACAAATCTGCTGTGTAGGCTTCTATGGTATGTATTTCATCATGGCTCAAGAGAAACTAAATGCTAGTAAGTTCATGCTTGATTTGGCTTAAGTAAACAAATTCAAGATAAATCCTTTCAGCCAGGAGATACACACCACCTGGTGTATCCATTGATATATCTTTCAACCAGTTTGGTTCAGGGTTGGCACGCTAAAAACACATTGTTTTAAAACATGTTTTAAAACATGTTTTAAAACGCCTGTTTTTTTTTACAAAAAAACCAATATATTATTAAAGGCCCGATCTCACTGGAGGAGACGTCACCGCAACTCCCACAACCGAACAGCCGTGGCGACTTGTGAGACTCAAAAATGGCTTGGGCTCTCACCGAGGAGAAGTCGCGGAGACGTCTCAGAGACATCTCCAAGACCTGCTTGAGACATCCACAGTTGCGGAGACTAATTACATAATTCATTGATTCATTTTATTAATGTGATGGCAATGTCACGTTGACATATATAGGGGATGGTTGCCAGTTGGCGCCTTGAGTTAATTGATTCATAATTGAGACTGGCCAGGTCTCCAGAGAGTTGCATGAAAATCAAACATGTTCGATATTGTTGGAGACTTCTTCCAGTTTCCAGCAGATCTCGACACGTCTCCCTGACGTCGCCGCAACCTGCTGGAGACTAGTAGTCTTAACCCTAAAAGACCCGGGCATTTTTTGGTCTTGTTTTCCGGGGTGGGGGGGGGGCATTATGGGCCCCCCATCAGATCTTGGCCGCAGATTGCCCAATCACTGTGAAAATTTGCATGCTTATAGAGCTGGACTTAATCTGACCATATACAAATGTAGTTAGGTTTTCAAAAAATACATATTTTTGTATTTTTAAATAATTAATTATGCAAATGTATGAACAAATCATAATTTCGTCTATAACTCACTTAAAATAGCTTGGTGAATGCTAGGTTTGGGTGAAAATATTCTTTGTGACATTTCTCACAATTAACTCCAAAAATTACCATACCAGAATTAATTTCTTCTGTATTTTATTGTTTTGTGAATTTCTTATGTATTTCTTTGTTTTTGACTATTTTCTTTGTTTTTTCAGTGAAATTTGTTGCAAACACTTTTGAAACATACATGTAATTATGCTAAAATTAATTAATTTCAGCCAATCGAAGTGAAAATATCCTTATTTATGTGAATTAATAAAAAAAAAGCACAATTTGCATTGATTTTGTTACACAAATCTATATTTTGGAGCCGTATTTGCGTGATGCAATGCTTGTACAAAAGTTGGCAGCGTCGTAACGGTAATCCGATTTTGCAAAAATGCTCTCAAAATGATGCGCGAGACTTTCAAAGTGAAACCGTCGAGCGAACACGTGGTCAAAACATTCGCGCAGCAGAAAATATCACAAAATTGTCGGGGGGGGGAGGGATTATTGCCAGGGTATTAGAGTTAACCCTTATAGTGCCAGGGGAGGGGGTAAAATAGCCCCCCCCGCCCACAGACGATAGTTCGCGACATTTCACCGATGCAACATTTTTTTTACCGCTCGCGCTTCATGATTTTAACTCTCAGTCTCGCGCTCTTTTAACATCACGATTGCAAAACAATAGAACTACAAAGGGAAATCCAAGATATGGGACCAGAGATTTTACTTCTTTATATTGAAATTTTGTTATATCAGTGTTCTTTATAATGAGAGTGCACTGTAAATGTATGGTTATTTTTACTTTGGCTGGTTCAAATGAATTGGATTTTATGCTACTTATGACTGCAACAGTGTCCCCGACAAGCATCATCGAAAAAACACTGAAATATGAAAGGTAAAAAAACCCCAAAGAAATACATAATAAATTCATGAAACAATAAAATACATTAAAAAATTGATTCTGATTCGGCAATTACTTTTTGTAGATAATTGTTAGAAATGTCAAAAAGAATATTATCACCAAAAATTAGCCTTCTACGAGCTGTTTAACGTGAGTTATAGGCAAAACTGTGAAATTTGCATAATTAATTATTTTTCAAAAATCTAACAGTCTTGGAGTTTACATCCAGGTCTATGCACATGCAAATTTTCACGACGATCGCACGATCCACGGTCGAGATCTGAAGGGGGCCCAATTCCCCCCCCCCCCAGGCTATGCGGTTTCAAAAAAGCCCGGGCTAATTAGGGTTAAGGAAATATGGCGGGGTAGGTCGCGGTGAGGCAAAATCTCTGAGACCTGGTGGAGACTGGAAGAAGACTCCAACAAAAACTGAACATGCTTGATGTTCCTGCGACTCCCTGGAGACCCGTCTAGTCTCAAGAAGATGTCACACAGACTGTGGTTGTCCACTGGTCGCCAACTAAACTCCAGGCCAGTGAGATACAGCCTTTATTTTACATAAAAAAATATGACCTTACGAAAAAAACAAAAAGACGTTTTAAAACAATAAAATATGTTTTAAAACAAAAAAACAATGTTTTTGTTTTTTTAATAAAACACATTTTTTTCCCAACCCTGGTTTGGTTCAAGAGGCATTTTTTGTTTCTCCCAATCATGCCACTGCCTTTAATATATTAACACTCCTTATATCAGCATCTTCATGCATATTTGTTTTTGTTCTAATCTTTTTAATCCTGAATCATATTAAGGGAATATTGTGCTTGCACATGTGACACTATCTGAATTCCACTTTTTATTCTTATGTTATATCTGTATTTGGTGCAGTACAAATTAATATTTAGACATGTAAAACATGTATATCAGTAAATATAACATTTGATTTAAGAACACGGTACATTGATCAGAGGAAAGTACATTCTTTGATTCCTCCTATGTAATAGAACCTTACTGAATTTTGCCTAACTGCACCAGAACAAAAACCCCTATAAAATACACCCCCCTAAAACACACACACATACACAAGAGAAACCAAAAAAACAAGACTGATTTTAAAATGTCAGAAGTTCAACTGGTTTTGGATATGAATTTTACATCTTTGATCTTTTTCCTCTTGGATGAAAGTCTTGTGATATTATTAGAGCACTGTTTGTCTTCCTACATACCATGGTCACTCCTTGTGTAGCAGCAAAACCTATAAAGACAGTCCCTGTGTCAACAGGTTGACTGTTGTTAAATGCCTTTCCAGTTCGTGCTTGAAGGACAAAGTTATCTTCAAAGTTATCTTCATTGGTATCTGTGTTGTTATACTCCAGCATGATGTATTCACCAAGACCGTTGAAGGTATAGCCAGTGCCGTCAAGAGTGTTAATATGTGGATCACCCCAGAACCACGCTGAAAATCAAGAAAGTAAACAATACAGTACACCCTTTTGTTGTAAAAAAACCACATGAACAATAATCATGGAAGATGATCAGCAATGTTTTCGTGTTATTACACAACTTTAAGTGTCATTGGCAGGTTTAACCTTTCTGTACACAACCAAATACACTCAAACATATTTATGACTAGTCAAGAAAATGAAATGTAAGAACAGTGTTTGAGGTGGAATTTATCAATGTTAACCTGATGGAGACTAAGTATGAGTTAACTCGTGTTGGGATCTATGGAAAATGTGTGTTATAGTGAAATCAAATCGTCTCCAAGGGGTTAAACAGTATATGAAGAGCTTGCAAGCAAAAGGCACTTAATCCCCTTTTCATGCAAAACAAGTTACTAGCATCAGTATATTGGCAGACCTCCCAACCATTCTAAATTTGGAGGAAAGAGTAACCATTCCAAGCTCTTGTTAAGAAATGAATTTCCTATTTTTCTTGATAACTTTTCTATGCACTCATATGGGAAATGTTATTTCTTTATTGATTTTGGGCAAAATCATCCCTATTTTTCAGTCAGAAAGGTTGGGAGATCTACATTGGCTAAACACTTGTCTACTTACAGAATAAAATTTGGCGCTAAATTGCACAAATACCAAAAATTGTGTGGTTGGTTTCATTTTCCCATAGGCACGTGTACAAACTCCGGCAAAGAAATGCCCTTAACTCCAAATTCATCAAAGTGGATTAAATGCCTTTTGCTTACAAGCTCATCATATGTTTCTGGTAACTGAATATTAATCTCACATGTCTGGTGTGTATCTACTTAACTTAGCAATACATGCTTAGACAGACTTTAAAAGAAAACAATTTCGTTTAAATTGTCCCACAACGTTCAAGTTTATAATGTTCTGTTGCTATTTATCTTTAATTTCTTTAAGCAAATCAATGGATTTGCTATGACTAATGCCCAAAATTTTGTTTTATAAATGTCAAATTCCATATTTCTCCGCGTTGTAATTTTTGCAATTTCCTGACTTGAATTTTTGTTTGAAAAAATCACAAATAACATCAAGCTAGCTAGGCCCATTGGGGGGTTTGACTCGGCTTTAGACTTACAGATAAACCACAAAGTTTAAGTTTATAATGTTCTGTTGCTATTTACCTACAATTTGTTTAGGCAAATCAATTGATTTGCTATGACTAAAGCCCAAAATTTTGTTTTACAAATGTCAAATTCCATATTTCTCCATGTTGTAATTTTTGCAATTTACTGACTTGAATTTTTGTTTGAATAAAAATCATGTCAAGCTAGCTAGGCCCATGGGGGGTTTGACCCGGGTTTAGACTTACAGATAAACCATGATTTCTTTGGCTATATAAGGCATATCTTGGTAACAATAAATATTAATTAATTTCATTTGGGGGGGAATTAATAGGCATGACATTTTTCAATTTTGTTCAAAATGTTGTATTCCACATCATAACTAAAATTATGCAATTTCCACGGAAAATATTCATCGAGGAAATCTATGGGACTTAGCTAAGACCAGGATTGCTATGAAGAGGTGTGCAAATGTATCATTGGTTTTTAAATTTCAGAACACTGAATTTCATAGAGCTGATATGGAATATTTAATCATTCTTTTTGTACATATTCACAAAAATTTCATCGAATGAGTGTCCCATTCCCTAACTTGAAAACACAATCTCTCTGAATGTTCTTTTTGGAAAACTTCCTCTTTTTGTCATTGTCACAAAGAATTTTTGTGACCTCTTCACTGTATTTTTTTTTTCACCACACCAATTACTGATTTTTACTTTCAAGCCTCACACATCATTTAGGACCATTTTTGTGAAAATTGGACATATTGCTACGATGCTGTGCAACATTTTGTACATGCAAGTCAGCTCTAACATGACTACATGATTTTGTGTACAAAATCAATGCAAATTATTTTTTTTTAGAATTATATGGATATGGATATTTTCACTTTGACTGGCTGCAATTAATTTATTCTAGCATAACTATGGTTCAAACATTGTCTGCGACAAATTTTGCCATACGTAACCCCAAAAAAGGTTGAAAAATACAGAAAAATACATAAGAAATCCACGAAATACATGTAAAATACACATTAAGATATTAATTCTGATATGGCTCTTTTCTTGTAAATACTTGTTAGAAATGTTAACAGAATATATTCACCAAAAATAAGCATTCTACTGCATTATAAGTGAGTTATAGGAGAAAATAAGATTTTATGCATTAATTTGTCTAACCAATATACACATATCATCTTTTAAAAATCGAAAATATGTAATTTTGAAAATTGAACTATACCTGTCATGTTGATTATCATCCGCACAATGCACAGTGCAACATTTTTGCAGCAATCGCGCATCTCTTATTCAAGAACTTAGGGGGGGGGGAATTAAATAACCCCCCCCCCCCCCACATGCAAATTTCAAAAGTCTGGGCTTAAAGAGGGTAAAAGATTACAATGAATACTCATTAAAAACCATTGAAAAAGTAAAGGCATGCTCTGTCATTGTTTTCCCCTTTTCATAACTCATAGATCCTGATGTTACTTGTAGTAGAGTAAATAGAGCACCTCTATTACAAGGAAAAGAGGCAACAACTGTCACTGTCAACTGACTTTACTCTCCTAAATCAACTGTTCGGTGGGAAAAGAGTGACTCAATGTTGTGATTAGAAGACTTAAGAAAATTTATCAATTACCTAGACGTGGAGGAACATATCCAAAACAGTGTGATGGTCGTCTTTGTATTTGATATAGCAAGCAGAAATACAAGCTACGTGACTGACTGCAACAATAATATCTTGGTATGACATCATTATCTGTAAATATGAAATGAGCAAAAACATAAAAGGAGTTTAGCACAAATAATTTATACCGTTAGAACTTTTTACATATGATGCAATAATTAATAATTGTTTTTTCTTCTCTGTAAACTCTTTATGGCAACTCCAGCTGTGCCTTGATATTTTATACACATTTAGTTTGAATAAGACCACATTCTCCTACTAATTGCAGACAAGACTGAATGCTTAATGTGTGAATAACATCACTGTAACTATTATAACTGGAGACTTGTGCTGCTCATTGAATGAAGCATGTTGAATATGCCATTCAGCCAATAAACGGACATAAAGAGTGATCAAGTGAATAGGAGAATGTAAACACAAGAGTTTGGTAACAAAATTTGATATTGTGCATCTTTGTGGGAGTAAATATGTTTTCCATCTGAACATGACTACGCAAAAGCTCCCAGCATTTCAAGAAAGAAATTTTCCATAATTTTTTTTTCCTGGTGTTGCATGTACATTCCACTATCACAATTTTAGCAGATCCATTTTGAAATGTGATTTTGATTTGTAAGTTTAGTTTAATTCCACTTCTTGTATGGTATGCAGATTACCAAAATGTAAACGAGAGACAGAGAGAGAAAGATACACAAAAAGGTAGGACTACTGTTTATCTTTTGGTGACCGTGAATTCTGTAATCTCATTGGTTAATCATCCACTGAATATTTCCCGTATTCGGTGAATGAGATCATATTGTGTGCATGCGCTAAATCCACCCTGAATATTTTCTGTATTCCGTGATGATGACGTTGTTATGCTGCCGCTTTCACGTATTCCAATGCAGCACGTGCTTGCGCTTAATCTTGTTGTGCGCAGACGTGAGCTAAATTGATCCCTGAATATTTCCATCACCGTATTCCGTGATGACGTAGGCCCCCGTATCACAGCTAGCGCTAGCTAGTTACGCGTAGTTGACCACACGCGTAATTATACAGACAACAAACTTTATCGACGGCCCCTGATTTTACTCTCGGGAAGAAATAAACGCTGAAACGGTGAAATCCCTTTACCAATAAGTTACAGAATTCATGCAGATCTACACTTAAAAAGATAAAATTGTTACGCCCTGCTTGTTCTCACGAAATACGGGAAATATCTATGGTCTGGTGCCATGTTCCATTCGGCCTGCGGCCTCATGGAATATGGCACCAGACCGCAGTTGCCCGTATTTTGTGAACAAGCAGGGGGTAACTAATAGTATTTGATACTCACTAGCCCATTCCAAGAAATGATAATAACTGTAGAAGTATCCATTACGGGGCATCACAGATTGGTAATGACTGGAATACCAAAGGCTCAGGTATCCACTTATCAGGGAAGAGAAGAAATACTGGCATCTGAAGCCACCTCCAAATCTCCTCGGTCTAATTGGTTGGTAACAATTCCTCATCTGAGTTCCTGAGTAAATTGGCATGAAGAATATGTTAGCATGATACTCAGTGTGAATAAGTGTGTCTGTATATGTGTGTGTGTGTTGACTTTGAATTTCAAACAAACACTTCATCTCTTCACTTTATGCATTAAAGGTTAGTGACATGACTGGGAGCACTTGAAAATGCCTCAAGAACCAAATGAGTTGAAACATATACCAGTCTATACACCAGTTGGAGTGGATCTCCCAGATAGAAGGATTTGTCCTTAATTTTTTACTTAAGGAGAATCAAGCATGAACACACTAGGATTTTAATTTATTGGGGCACGATAAAATAGGACCCATAGAGAGCCACACAGCAGGTTTGCCTGCCATGAGGGCTATTGACGTTAATTATTTAAGAATGAGTCAACCTTTGACTACAAGATTTTCACAGGAGAATCCCTGCACAGTTTACTTGATTCCAGTGTGGTTTCAGCCTAAGTTGAGGACTACCCCCAATCATGTCATTTACCTTTAAGGATGCAAAATCAATTCTTATATCCAATATGCCCTCCTCCTATTCATACGTACCACCCCCAGAAAATTGAGACAAAAAAAGGGTGAAACAATCAAATTGGAAATGACAATCTTTTTTCTCTTTTACTGTGACTGCACAGTTTAATACTTCAAAGTAATGGGTCCTCATTTTAACACATTTTGTTGTGTGTTAAGGACAAACTTTGAATTATTATTTGACCATCAAATTTTTGTATCGATAATATTTGTTCCTCTTATTTTACATCTGGATTTTCGTAGTACAAATTTTCCTTATTTAATTTCACATAATTTCAGAGTAAAAAATCAATAATTCCGTGATCACATTTCACATATCACTCTAATGCAGGTATAATGTCTATCTCATGTTCAAGAATGTTATACAAGTTCCAGATGGTCATATATATTTTGAAACAGGATGCGTCCATCTCTCATTGTGAATTGCAACAATCTGAATAATGTATACAATACACTAAACTTACTTGATGCAGAGATTACAGAAGTTGGTGTAAATCAGCGTCGCAAAGTTGCAACTGGTAAATCTAAAGTCAATCCGGGCTTGCCACCTTGTACACGGACAGGGCTGGGCAAAGTAGCTACCATATTATTTGA